>SJXQ01011821.1:0-51126 GCA_006408695.1 Aepyceros melampus | reverse complement strand
ATATATATATATACATATATATGTATATATATATATATGTAAAAAGATAAAAATAAATCAAAAATTATTCTAAAACAAAAGTTGTGCTCTGGGTGACCTGGGTTTGTTACACACTCTCTCCTGTAGATGAGTCCACTCCTCATTCCCTGAACTCTGTCCTCTGTCACCTGCTTCACAGCTCGCTCCTTCCCGTCTGGTTCCTGCGGGCTCTTCCCACCCTTCTACCCTCTAAAGCCTATTTATCTTCCATGATCGCTTTACAGTCTTCTGTTTCCATTGTAAGGGTGGCACCCTGCATTGATGACTCCCTTTCCAAACTTGCATTATCTTATATTTTATGTTTTCCCTCTACACCCATTTGTTTGATCTATGTGGACAAATTCATCTCAACAACCCAGTCGTTAATGGGTAGAGCTCAGGAAAATGCTCACTCTTTTCCTTTCTCTCTTCTTCAGAACACAGGGTGGGGAGATGGGTGGTGTTTTTTGTAATTAAAAAACTCCCTTGTCTGCTGCCAGATCATTGACCTTAAGGTTTGTTTGTTTGTTTTTTGGAAGTCATACAGGAAGACGAAAAAGCCCCATCATCATAAAGTACACACTGAAGTATACACTTCTGGGTATGCAAAGAAGGATAAGGTGATGTGATCATGTGAGACTTTCTGTGTTTGGATCCTTTGCTCCTGAAGAAGGAACAGCTGTTACTGTGGTGGAGCTCTTCTTTGAGAAAGTCAAGGTGGCCTCAGCTTGAATATCCTGACAGTTTTTGTGGATAAAGTGTGGATGGGGAGAGGTCTACTGTCTCTCTCCCTCCTCAGGTCCTTTCTCTCCCTCTCTTCACCATTCACTACTAATAGTTTAAATATAATACCTACTTTATTAATTTTCATTTTCTAAGTTGGTATAATAAAAAAATAAACAAATCAGCTACTTCTCAATTCAAACCAGAAAAGTTATACTGGGCATGTCTACATAGGATTGGAGAACTTGACTCACTGCTTCCAGTAATAAATTTGCTCTTGCACTTTCATTTTACGTTACTCTTTCTCTTCTGTGTGCTTTTGTATTTCCTTTTTATCTGGATTTTTAAATATAGGTTATGTTAATTTGGTTTTGTTTTCTACAGAGTTTTGAAACATATGTTTGACCACATTTTAGATTTAAAACAACAATCAGTTGAGTCTTAAAGATCATAAATATTTTAAGATCATATCAGAGGCATGATCTGGTATTTTAGTGTCCTCTCTACTTAAGACTAAAATTTAATCCACCTTGAATGTGAAAGTGTTAGTTGCTCAGTCATGTCTGACTCTTTGGGACCGCATGGCCCGGCTTCTCTGTCCATGGAATTCTCCAGGCAAGAATATTGAAGTGGGTTGCCATGCCCTGCTCCAGGGAATCTTCTGGACCCAGGGATTAAATCTGGGTCTCACGCACTGCAGGCAGATTCTTTAATGACTGAGCCATCAGGGAAGTCCCTAATCCACCTTTCCTCCTCACAATTTTCCCCATCTATTCGCTCATCTCCTTCTTGGTCTTTTTTAATATATAGAGTGTGATTTAATCCTAACCACTGAATTCTTGGTTTGACATTATATGCCATTGTAATTTTTGAGATGTGTGCACTTTTGTAAGTGATTGGAAATCAGTGATCAAAACTAGGTAAAGGCTACGTTTCATCATGTTGGGTTTTTTAAAGTTTTATTTTAGCTTCTCAACATCCTTGTGTAGTAGAACAGATATTTTACAGAAAAGTAACTAACCTGCATCTAACAGACATCAAGAGGAATATGTCCAGCCATAAAATATCTAGAACTAAGAATCCCAGCTCTTGATACACTCTGAGTTCTCCAATTTTTAAAGTGTCAGATTTCTTTTTTTAATTTATTTTTAATTGGCATTTAATTGCTTTACAACGTTGTGTTAGTTTCTGCTGTACAATAATGTGAATCAGCTATATATTTATATGAAAGTGTTAGTCGCTCAGTAGTGTCAGACTCTTTGTGATCCCCATAAACTGTAGCCTGTCGGGCTCCTTTATCCATGAATTCTCCAGGCAAGAATACTGGAGTGGGTAACCATTCCTTCTCCAGGGGATCTTCCTGACCCAGGGATCAAACCCAGGTCTCCCACATAGCAGGCAGATCCTTTACTATTTGAGCCACCAGGGAAGCGCTCTCTCTCTCTCTCTCTCTCTCTCTCTATATATATATATATATATATATATACACACACACACAAATACATATACACATATATCCCCTCCCTCTTAAGCCTCCTTCCCACCCCAGCCATCCTACCTTTCTCGATCATCCCAGAGCACCAAGCTGAGCTTCCTTTCCTATACAGCAGTTTCCTGCTAGCTATCTATTTTACGCACGCTAATGTATATATGTCAGTGCTACTCTCTCAGTTTGTCCCATCTCTCCTTCTCCTGTGTCCACAAGTCCATTCTCCACATCTGTGATACTATTGCTGTCCTGCAAATAGGTTCATTGGTGCCATTTTTCTGGATTCCATATCTATGCATTAATACAGGACATTTGTTTTTCTTTGACTTACCTCACTCTATATTACAGACTCTAGGTTCATCCACATCACTACAAATGACCCAATTTCATTCCTTTCTATGACTGAATAAAATCCCATTGTATATATGTGCCACATCCTCTTTATCCATTCATCTGTCAATGGACATTTAGGTTGCCTCCTTGAGCTGGCTATTGTAAATAGTGCTGCAATGAAAGTTGAGGTTCATGAATCTTTTTGAATTAGGTTTTCTCAGGGTATATACAGAGTTGTCCAATTGTTGGATCATAGGATATTTTTATTTTTAGCTTTGAAAGAAACCTCCATAAAATAATGTCAGATATCTGATTTCTCCAATCAGAAATATCACCATCAGAATCTTTTTCTTCCTTATAATCATCACAGATGAACTTAATCACTGGATGGGCTTCCCTAGCAACTCAGATGGTAAAGAATTTGCCTGAAATGCAACAGACATGTGTTTGATCCCTGTTGCTGGAAAGATCTCCTGGAGAAGGGAATGGTTACCCACTCCGGTATTAGGTATGGGTTGCTAACTTCCATAGTCTCCAGTAATTCTGGGCTTCCTCATCAAATGCCTATGCACAGCTCTAGAACTCATAATTTACATTTGAGAAAGCTCAAGACTTCAATTTTCTTTTTCAGCAGTAAGACTTTTTCTTCAAGTAAATTTTTATTTTAGGAAAACAAAATATGTGCTTATTTTTGTTTAGTCCTGGCTTATTAGAAAAACTTCTTATGAAATATTCCATTTTATAAGTGCACTATACCTAAATGACATTTTAAAACCATTGTCAACCTTTTTTATTGAGGAACAACGGACTGGTTCCAAATAGGAAAAGGAGTACGTCAAGGCTGTATATTGTCACCCTGCTTATTTAACTTATATGCAGAGTACATCATGAGAAACGCTGGGCTGGAAGAAACACAAGCTGGAATCAAGATTGCTGGGAGAAATTTCAATAACCTCAGATATGCAGATGACACCACTCTTATGACAGAAAGTGAAGAGGAACTAAAGAGCCTCTTGATGAAAGTGAAAGAGGAGAGTGAAAAAGTTGGCTTAAAGCTCAGCATTCAGAAAACGATCATGGCATCTGGTCCCATCACTTCATGGGAAATAGACAGGGAAACAGTGGAAACAGTGTCAGACTTTATTTTTCTGGGCTCCAAAAATCACTGCAGATGGTGACTGCAGCCATGAAATTAAAAGGCGCTTACTCCTTGGAAGAAAAGTTATGACCAACCTAGATAGTATATTCAAAAGCAGAGACATTACTTTGCTGACTAAGGTCCTTCTGGTCAAGGCTATCGTTTTTCCTGTGGTCATGTATGGATATGAGAGTTGGACTGTGAAGAAGGCTGAGCGCTGAAGAATTGATGCTTTTGAACTGTGGTGTTGGAGAAGACTCTTGCAAGTCCCTTGGACCGCAAGGAGATCCAACCAGTCCATTCTGAAGGAGATCAGCCCTGGGATTTCTTTGGAAGGAATGATGCTGAAGCTGGAGCTGAAGCTCCAGTACTTTGGCCACCTCATGCAAAGAGCTGACTCATTTGAAAAGACTCTGATGCTGGGAGGGATTTGGAGCAGGAGGAGAAGGGGATGACAGAGAATGAGATGGCTGGATGGCATCACTGACTCCATTGGCATGGATCTGGGTGAAATCTGAGAGCTAGTGATGGACAGGGAGGCCTGGCGTGCTGCAATTCATGGGGTCGCAAAGAGTCGGACACGACTGAGCAACTGAACTGAACTGAACATTTACATAAAATAACAGCAAAACTTAAACTCATCTTAAACAGATGAGTTTTGACAAAGATCAAAACAGTCTCACCATCACAATCAGGATATTACTCCAAAAGGTACTCAAGCACACCCTTCCTTTGATTCCTGCTCTTCCTCCTGTGCCACTATAGATTAGTTTTACCTGTTCTGAAATTTCATAGAAATAGAATAACATAGTAGTATGCAGTTTAATCTCCAGCATGTTTTTGAGATTCATCTAGTTCTATATACACCATAGATTTGACTGAGTAACATTCCTCTTCATGGACATACCACATTTGTATAACAATTCACCTATCGATAAACACTAAGTTGTTTCCATTTGGAGGAGATAATAAAATGGTTGAACATTTGTATGCAAAAGTTTGTATCTATATACATTTAATTAGATTAATGTGCATTATTGGGTTCTATGGTAACTCCATGTTTAACTTTAAAAGAAGCTTGCTGAATTTATTCCAAAAGGGTCATGCCATTGTATTTCTCACTGGCAATAAATAAATACAACTTTACTTGTTCCACTTGTTCAACAAGTTATCTTGCATTTAGTGATTTTTTTTTTATTATGTTAACCGTTCTAGTGGATATGTAATCGTATCTCATTATGTTTTGATTTTCATTTTCTGATGATTAATTATTTTGTGTAGTTTTCATATATTTATTGGCCATTCACATATCTTCCTCTGTGAAGCACATATTCAATTTTTTGCCCATTTTTATTGGACCAGCTGAGGTCTAATTACTTTAAGAATTCTTTAGATAAGAGTTCTCTAGACATAATTTCTTTGTCAAATACATGGATTGTACACATTTTTCACTATCTTTAGTGAAAAATCTTTAGCTTGCTTTTTTACTTTTTGAATGGAGTCATTTAAAGAGCATTAATGTTTAGTTTTCATGAAATCTGAGTTATCAAATTTCCTCTACAGTTAGCACTTTTTAAATTTTAAAACATTATCTACTTCAAGATTGTGAAGTTTTCTTCTACATTTTTTATTACTTTTGTCATTACATAAAATATATAATTCTCTGCCAGTGTTTCTTGTATTGTATTTCTAGATTTTTTTGCAGTTCTTTCCAATTGGTAAAGCTAGTATTCAGCAAATACTTTTAATGTAGCAAACATTTATAAATTTCAGACTATACATTTGTCATTTACATCCAATTGTCACATATTTTACATGTGCTTCAAGCAGTAGACTTAAAGTCAGCACTGATACACATCATAAGTAGTTATACTCTGTGGCAATTATTTGCTAGATAATTTATAACAAGTGTGACTGAGAGCAATTCTAATTAACCCAAGGCTGAAGTCTCAGGCCAAGTGAGGTGTGTTTGTATTTCAAAGGCATAAGAGGTAACTTCAAGCTTTCTCTTAGGCAAATTTTTGTTCTCTCGAAGTCAGAATTCTGAAAACAGTATTTTATGAAGTCATATTTCCTTAAATGCATGTGCATAAAGAATCTATTCTGGAGTTTCAAGAGTTCCATCATTTTTTTTTTAATGAAGCCTATCATTGCCGAAGAATGTTTTTAAAAAAATCTTTCCTTTTTTTTAAGTCATAGGTTCATAGCTAAAATTTTTCTAATGAATTGAACCTGAATTTCCAATTTTACAGACAACTACAGAGATACTGGACACACAAACGGAACACAACGTTCACACACAATAAGAATTGCCACAAATCCTCTGATATTGTTGACTGATAGGGAGTCTCATAAAAACACTTCCCCAACACAGATGGTCCTCAACATCAGACAAACTTCATAACCAATTGGCAGAATGCCCAAATAGCACTTTGTGCTCAAAACAGAACTTTCCCCGGGTGCACACTGGTGGGCATACTCAGTTGTGGAGCTCTTCAGCTCATCCAGATGCATGTTTCTGTTCCACCAAAAAAAGGTGTAAGTTGGCGGCGGGGGCGGAGCAGGGGAGGAGGATCGCTGAAGCAAATAATTTTGGTAGCTACTAGAAACATCTCCCCAAATTCCCCTCTCAGAGCCAGCTATCCAGGAGCAGTGGGCTCCTTGCAACCATCTCAGCAAGTTGTCATGGCTGGAAGCACTGCTCAGGAAAGCCCCAGGGAGCCAGATGTCATGGAAGTGCAGCAACCCCAACGGTGGGAGCCAAAAAACTGTTGTTAAAAGTGAGGTCAATTGCTTGCTGCTCAAAAGCCAAAATAGAGGCAAGATGGGCAGAAAGGCAAACAACCAGAGCGGGTGGGGTGGGGGGAGGAGAGGACACAGATTTCTCTCCGGAGGTCAGCTCCTTCTGGTGACAATCAGTGAGCAAGGGCTTTTATAGCTGCAGAGAGGGGGCTCCATGCAGGAACAGCACACTCAGCTTCGACTTTTTTCAAGTCGTCTTGAAATTAGTCATGCAGTGGTCTGATCAGTGTCATCTTGATTAAGTACAGCGCTAGTCTTTAGATACAAGAGAAGGTCAGTTTGTTCCCATGTCTTTGAGGCCTATTTTCAAAATTTTGGCAGCTTCTATCATGGCTAGAGTCTGGTCATCATGCAGGCAGCTTTTTCTACCTAGTGGGGTTTCACATCAACCAGACAGCACACAGGATGTGGCCCGGGATATCATTTATAGCCCTTGAAGAATTGAAGTCCCTTGACTTTGCTGAATGACTAAATTACTATTATTTTGTCTTGTCTGTCTGTTTCCCTTTGCTTCTACATTTTCTCGCTTCTCTGATTGAACTAATTCTTTGACTAAAGCTTTTCTACAGACAAAAAAGTAGAAAGAGGACATGGGAAAAAAGACCATAGGGTCTGACTCTGTTTCACTACTGGCTATGAGGTCTTACGTAGTTATGTCTTTCTTGTTCAAATACAATAAAATTGCATACTTTTATTCTATTCAGACTTAATTGATCAATATAAAGTGTGTTCTACCCATGTGAAATTTTCACATACCTCATAAGTATGCACATGGAGGTTTTCCCCTCCCTCAGTGGTTGAGAGGAAAATGGAGGTCCATAGCTTTTAGTCAAATTCCCATTTTCCTTGTAGTCCTACTTTCCTGAGATAATATCATTTCCTGACCCAAGTGCCTGGATACTAGTACTCTAAATCAATTCAGCCTGTGAAGGCTATCATTTTCATTAAACATTTCTTCAGGAATTTCTCTAGCTTTTAAGCTCCACCAATATTGTTTACTCGTTGACTTGCAAAGTATGAATTTGCAGTCTCTCTCCACATGGACTGCTTAGTACCCAATTGTTTTCTGGAAATCTATCTGTGATGAATTGCATGAGGAAGATGAGGTAATATAAGGTAATATAATACAAATTCCAGCTGTATGGAAACAAGAAAAAATCAAGGTAGAAGGACAGCTGCTCACACTTTAAGTCTCTGAGAATAAACAATGACTGAAAGGTATACACCTTTTCCAAAAAATTCCCAGGCATCTTATGTTGCATGAAGCAAATCTCTAGTAAAATTTTCTCAATCCAACTCTAACAGTATAGATGTTTGTGTAGGAGGCTCAACAATGCATGCTCTGGAAATGTCATTAGCTATTGTTGTTTGGTGATAATGGAATATCTGTTTCATGCAATTTGGATCTTCATAAGTATTTCAGTGAGAGTTTAAAAAAACCACCATTGGGGTTACTCATCACACACCATTTAAAATCAGAATTTCCCTAAGCTATTTCTTCTCATTCTTAAAATTCAAAGATGCTTTTTCTTTTCTTTTATCTTTGTATATTTTTATTTAAATGTATTAACATTTTTATATTTATTTTTATCTTATATTTATCTCACATTTCTTAATTCTTTCAGTTTTAACCTCACATCTGGTTTTCACACTTTATTTAGACAATTTTTATTTTAATTTTATCAAAATCTCATTTTTTGGATTCTACTTCTAGCTTAGAATAATTCTTTCTCTTTTATCTACAATTAAATATCACTTTTCAAGCAAATTATCACTCATTTTTGAAGGTCACTACAAGTTCTAATTTCAATTTTTTTTTCAATGTAAAGGAAATCCATATTTTATTTATTCCTTTTTTTTCTTTTATAGATGAGAGAAGCATCTGGAAACACAACTAAAATGTGTCCAATGTTATCCAAATAATTTATGTAGATACTTCAAATATATCTATCTTTGTTCCCACATCTTATTAAGTCACTAGGGTGCACATGGTGACTTCCTTCCAAAGAGTATAGTATGGATAGGGGAAAATAATCATTTTAAAGTAGAGAAATTTGACAAAATACCTCAGCCAGGTGATGAAGGTTAATCTCAACAGTAATAACTCATGTTGCTTTGCACACTTGGTATATGATGGAAATAGCACTTTACTTCTTCCTCCCAATTTTCCATACTCCCAGTCTTATCATGGAAAAACATCAGACAAATTCCACTAGAAAGACGTTCTACAAAATATGTAACCAGTACTCCTTGAAATTGTCAGTATCATCAAACACGGAAACTGGGAAACTGTCACAGACAAGAGGAGTCTGAAGAGACATGATACTAAATGTAATGTCTCCTAGATGTAGAAATTTGACAAAATACCTCAGCCAGGTGATGAAGGTTAATCTCAACAGTAATAACTCATGTTGCTTTGCACACTTGGTATATGATGGAAATAGCACTTTACTTCTTCCTCCCAATTTTCCATACTCCCAGTCTTATCATGGAAAAACATCAGACAAATTCCACTAGAAAGACGTTCTACAAAATATGTAACCAGTACTCCTTGAAATTGTCAGTATCATCAAACACGGAAACTGGGAAACTGTCACAGACAAGAGGAGTCTGAAGAGACATGATACTAAATGTAATGTCTCCTAGATGGGATCCTGGAACAGAAAAAGGAAATTAGGTGAAACTAGGGAAGTCTCTTAGAGTCGGACACAACTGAGCGACTTCACTCTCACTTTTCACTTCATGCATTGGAGAAGGAAATGGCAACCCACTCCAGTGTTCTTGCCTGGAGAATCCCAGGGACAGAGGAGCCTGGTAGGAGGCAGTCTATGGGGTCGCACAGAGTCGACACAACTGAAGCGACTTAGCAGCAGCAGCAGCAGGGAAGTCTGAATTTTAGTTAATAGTTCATCAATTACAACAAATGAACTACACTAATATTAATAATAGAAGAAACTGGATGTGGAGTATATGAGAACTCATGTTTGCAACTTTTCTGTAAATCTAAAACAGTGCAAAGTAAAAAGCACTTAAATAAAAGTATATAACATCTATTAGGTGAATAGACAAGAGTCTCATGATATCAAAAATGTATCTGTACACAAAGTAGTCTCCAAAAAAATAACTGTCGATTGTTTCAATTCAATGAAACAAATATTTAGATTGTGAAATGAAAATATCTGCTGCCATATCAATAAACAAGAAATGCCACAATCATCAGCAATTCCTGGCCTCCAAATGTAAATGAGGGCTCCCAGAACCGTGATCCAACAGATGCTGCCCATTCCCCCAAGGTGATTGCTGAGGAGTTGGGGGAATATAAGAAGCAGACATCTGCCACTCCTTGTGGTGAACTAAGAGACAGGATTTTACCCCAGATAGCTGAGATGCATATGAAAGGAATGAATTCAGTGAACCCAGAGGCTTGCATCTTTCCCTGCATAGAATGCTAAATTCCTTAAATTGATACCTGATCTTTCTTAGAGCTAACTGAGGTGTTGTCTCCTGGGCTGCTGTCCTCATTTTGCCCTCAATAAAACTTAACTCCCAACCCTCAAGTTGTGCCTATGTTTTAGTTGACAACCTGTGCATCAGAAGACCTGTCTGAGAGAACATGACACACGCAGAACTCTGCTGTCTATGGAGGCGGCATAACTAATGATGAACTATAGGCCAGTTCTCTAGGCATTCTAAATTCCACCAGACAATCTGATGATATTTACACTTGTTACAGGCACATTACTAAATCTTTCTTGGTCACAGAAGTTTCCAGAAACAAACTGAAAACTAAACAAAAAATTTCAAAATATTTATCATATATCAAGCAGGTGAGAGAGCTAATGCTATCTGCTCAGTCCCAGTTAGCACCCTGTTGTAGCCACGCGTTTCGGGAAGCAAACTCACTCAGAAGGACAATGCAGATAGTGGAATGCAATTTATTACACTGGCGGGCCGGTTGGATCCAGGGTATCCTCAGGCGGACGGTGTCAGCGATCTAAAAAGATTTAGAGGGAATATAGCAGCTAAGAAAATATAGGAGAGAAAGAGGCTGATATTCCTTGGTTTACACAGAAAGCCAATAAAGTTCCAGATAAGGAACTTACATTGTACACGTAGGCCACAGGTGCCCTCCCGGTTTCCCGAAGGGGTGAGATGCAAAGCGCCTTCCTGTTCAGGTCTTAGAAGCCCAGGCAAAAAAGTGAACATGGCGAGCCCCTGCACTCCAAGGAATCAGCCTGAAAAGGAGAGTAACAGAAAGAACAACCCAGGAGAAACCAGTCTTTCGAGGAAGTGGTCCGTCACTTTACTTTTCAGGGCAGCTTTTATACTTTAAGTTGTACTTAGAGATAACTGTAAGAAGCAGAGTCACGCAGGGTCAGTTGCTCTGACCCTTATCTAAAGACAGAGTGTTCTTTGTTCTTACAAGGGTCTTTCGTTTGTTTACAATATCTTCTGGTCTGGAGACCGATTAACATTTTATGGCCCTATCTTTGTTTCTATTAATAAAGGTTAGTTCAGTTCAGTTCAGTCGCTCAGTCGTGTCTGACTCTTTGCGACCCCATGAATTGCAGCACGCCAGGCCTCCCTGTCCATCACCAACTCCCGGAGTTCACTCAGACCCACGTCCATTGAGTCCGCGATGCCATCCAGCCATCTCATCCTCTGTCGTCCCCTTCTCCTCCCGCCCCCAATCCCTCCCAGCATCAGGGTCTTTTCCAATGAGTCAACTCTTCGCATAAGGTGCCCAAAGTACTGGAGCTTCAGTTTTAGCATCATTCCTTCCAAAGAAATCCCAGGGTTGATCTCCTTCAGAATGGACTGGTTGGATCTCCTTGCAGTCCAAGGGACTCTCAAGAGTCTTCTCCAACACCACAGTTCAAAAGCATCAATTCTTCGGCACTCAGCCTTCTTCACAGTCCAACTCTCACATCCATACATGACCACAGGAAAAACCATAGCCTTGACTAGACGGACCTTAGTCGGCAAAGTAATGTCTCTGCTTTTGAATATACTATCTAGGTTGGTCATAACTTTTCTTCCAAGGAGTAAGCGCCTTTTAATTTCATGGCTGCAGTCACCATCTGCAGTGATTTTGGAGCCCAAAAAAACAAAGTCTGACACTGTTTCTACTGTTTCCCCATCTATTTCCCATGAAGTGATGGGGCCAGATGCCATGATCTTTCTTCAGTTTTAGCATCATTCCTTCCAAAGAAATCCCAGGGTTGATCTCCTTCAGAATGGACTGGTTGGATCTCCTTGCAGTCCAAGGGACTCTCAAGAGTCTTCTCCAGCACCACAGTTCAAAAGCATCAATTCTTCGGCACTCAGCCTTCTTCACAGTCCAACTCTCACATCCATACATGACCACAGGAAAAACCATAGCCTTGACTAGACGGACCTTAGTCGGCAAAGTAATGTCTCTGCTTTTGAATATGCTAACTAGGTTGGTCATAAGTTTTCTTCCAAGGAGTAAGCGTCTTTTAATTTCATGGCTGTAGTCACCATCTGCAGAGATTTTGGAGCCCAAAAAAATAAACTCTGACACTGTTTCTACTGTTTCCCCATCTATTTCCCATGAAGTGATGGGGCCAGATACCATGATCTTCATTTTCTGAATGTTGAGCTTTAAGCCAACTTTTTCACTCTCCTCTTTCACTTTCAACAAGAGGATTTTTAGTTCTTCACTTTCTGCCATAAGGGTGGTGTCATCTGCATATCTGAGGTTATTGATATTTCTCCCAGCAATCTTGATTCCAGCTTGTGTTTCTTCCAGTCCAGCATTTCTCATGATGTACTCTGCATAGAAGTTAAATAAGCAGGGTGACAATAGACAGCCTTGATGTACTCCTTTTCCTATTTGGAACCAGTCTGTCATTCCATGTCCAGTTCTAACTGTTGCTTCCTGACCTGCATACAGATTTCTCAAGAGGCAGGTCAGGTGGTCTGGTATTCCAACATTCAGGTAGAGTTAATTCTGCATGATATACACACCAAGCTTCTTTGTCCTTTGCTATCGCCCAGAGTTTGCTCAAACTCATGTCCATTACATCAGTGATGCCATCCAACTATCTCATCTTCTGTCACTTCCTTCCTCAGCCCTCAAACTTTCCCAGGGTCCTACAGACACTATGCTTGTCCTATAGACACTATGCTTGTCTGTATCCTATAGATACAGATATCCTATAGATACAGACAAGCATAGTGGAATGGCCAATCCTGAAGAGCCAAGGGCAGAGGCTGAGGACACAGATGTCCATTCCATTAAAGGACCCTTTATATTTTTCCTGTTGGAAAGCTGTTATGTAGAAGGAGGAGTGTGGGCAACAAATCAAAATCTGGATTGAAAGGAATTGGTTTTCCGCTTGTCATTTAAAGAGAAAATAACACTTCTTGGTTAATTGCTGACAATTTAGGGCACTATTTTATGGGCTTCGGTGGCTTCTCTGGTGGCTTAGTGGTAAAAAATCTGCCTGCCAGTGCAGAGAAGCCCTTCGGTCGAGAAGATCCCTTGGAGTAGGGAAAATACAACTCATTCCAGTATTCTTGCCTGGAGAATCCCATGGACAGAGGAGCCTGGTGGACTATGGTCAATGGCTTCCCAAAAGGCTCAGACATGATTTAGTGACAACACCACAACCAAATACATGTGTGTGTGTGTGTGTGTGTGTGTGTGTGTGTGTGTGGACTGCATTATGTGTTGGTCATGCTAAGGACAGTTGCTTTTGCTTAGCTGCATTGTTTAGTTGAATTCAATTGTAGATTTTGGGAATGATTTAAAGTGATTCCTAGAATAGTTTCAGGATAGTCCCAAGCACATGCTTAAGAGTTCCATGAATGCATCTGATTAGATGAGGCTTTGTAAGGCTTTCTGAGTCATTTTTAAAGCTCTCTGGATTATCATCTTTATTTTAAATTACCATGCCAAAGGCCTTGGTTCAGCTGTCCCTTATTCTGTCTAAAGGCATATGAGATACAAATTTTTCCCACATGTAGTTAAAGATGTTGGGGAATAACATTTTAAAAAGTTAGGTGTATCAATAAAATCAGATTTTATTTTTTTGACTGTATGAAGTTCTTTGTTCCTTTGAGAAATTCATAGCTACTCTTTGCTATATAGTTGGCTTAAAGATCTCTACTTCTGAAGAATTGCTTGCATTATACAAAATCCATTTCTGTATGAATATATGATCAGATTTAAAAAAAAATACTGACAACAAACTCACAACCAACACAGGCCTAAAGAGACATGGCAACTAATGTTAATGTGATATTCTGGATAGAACTCAAGAACAGAAAAAAAGACACTAAGTAAAAATTAAGGAACTGAATAAAGCATGACTTTATTATAATAAAGGAGAAGGATATGGCAACCCACCCCAGTATTCTTACCTGGGAAATCTCATAGATAGAGGAGCCTGGTGGGCTACAGCCCATGGGGTATCAAAGAGCTGGACACGACTGAGTGACTTTCACTTCATTTCACTTATGATAATAAATGTTTATTATAATTAAATGTAGACAATAATGTTTCAATATTGTTTGATTAATTGTCACAAATGTACCATACTAATATAAGATGTTAATAAGAAAGCTAGGTATGAGATATGATGGAATTCTCTATGCTACATTTGTAATTTTTTGTAACTTTAAAACTATTTAAAAATAAAAAAGGTATGGAAAAGTGTCTCATAGCCAAAGCCACTTTGAGATATGCAAGTGGCATAAGCCATTTGCGGTAGATAGATTGCAAAAAAGATCCTAAATTCTTGACCTCATCTGTGTCTGTGTACTTTGCAATGTTTCTTTACAGTTCTTCTCATCATGAGGAATATTTTTCTCCACACCTAAAAGCTGCATTGACCTTGTGACTTGCTTTGGACAATAGAATGGGAGAGAAGAAGTGCAGCGCGAGTTTCTAGTCTAGGTCTGGGTCTATAGAGCCTATGGGCTTGCCTTTTCTCTCTGACCCTTGTCTTCACTGTGGTAGAGGTTGAGACCATGAGCAGCAGGGCTGTGTCAGCTTAGTTTGCAGCCAAGGCCCTGGACACTTGAAAGCCTGGCCAAGATCAGCCAAGCCATGTACCTGACAGCTCCGTGCAGGTGATTCAGTGACTGCTGAGGGGAGGGGAGGCCAGAACTCCCAACTGATTCACAGTCACAGAAACAGACTTAAACTAAATTTAAATAACTGAATTTGGTGGTATTTCTTAATGCACATTCCTTATACGCCATCAATTCTTTATACACAATGAATTGAGTTAATTTCACACTTACCTTACATATAGTAAAAAAAATAAATAAATAAACTCAAATGAAATTGCTTTGTGTTGTTAACTTGGTAACCTTGAAATAAATAATAATTTTCTTATTATATCCTATCCTAGCCTTTTCTAATCAGTCTTTCATTAAAAAATTATGTCATGGATTGGGTTTATTTAAGAATGCAATCCTGTATTTTGTTTTCTCCCTATGATTAAAGTTTATGCCAGTGTTGTTGGTTTTCTTTCTGATAGAAGAAAATATATCAGAAGCCCTCTTTCCATTAATGATCATCTCCTTTGAGTCTCCTTTCTGGACACCCGTCTCCGTAGCTAACAGGAACAGTTCTTTGTGAAGTGCCTACCAATAGCTTGAACCTGCCTTGTCAAAGTTCCACTGAAGATTATAACTGTGAAAACTGCAGAGTTGGGTGATCAAAGTTCAAATCCTATCTGGGCAAAATTGGCAGTATGTGCTTTTGGTACCTGATTATACTGTTTGCATGAGACTTCATGGTCCTCAGCTCGTTTTCATTCAGTCGCCCAGTCGCGTGCTACTCTTCCTGACCCCATGGACTGCAACACACCAGGCCTCCCTGTCCCTCCCCATCTCCCGAAGTTTGCCCAAGTTCCTGTCCATTGAATCAGTGATGCCATCCAGCCATCTCATCCTCTGATGCCCTCTTCTCCATCTGCCCTCAATCTTTTCTAGCATCAGAGATTTTTCCAATGAGTTGGCTGTCCACATCAGATGACCAAAATACTTCAGCTTCAGCAGCAGTCCTTCCAAGAGTATTCAGGGTTTATCTTCCTTAAGATTGACTGGTTTGATCTTTTTGGTGTCCAAGGGACCCTTAGGAGACTTTTCTAGCACCACAATTCGAAAGTATCAGTTCTTTGGTGTTCTGCCTTCTTTATGGTCCAGCTCTCACAACCGTACATGGCCACTGGGGAGACCATAGCCTTGATTATTATGTACTTTTGTTGTCTCTGCTTTTCAACACACTGTCTAGGTTTGTCGTCACTTTCCTGTCAAGAAGTAATCGTCTTCTGATTTCACAGTTGCAGTCACCATCCACAGTGATTTTACAGCCCAAGAAGAGGAAATCTGTCACTCAGTAAGTTCAGTTCAGTCTCTCGGTCATGTCCAACTCTTTGTGATCCCATGGACTGCAGCATGCCAGGCCTCCCTGTCCATCACAGCTCTCAGATCTTGCTCAGACTCAAGTCCATCAAGTCGGTAATGCCATCCAACCGTCTCATCCTCAATTTATCACTACTTCCGTGTTTCCCCCTTCTCTTTGTCATGAAGTAATGGGGGCTTCCCTGGTGGCTTAGCAGTAAAGAATCTGCCTGCAATGCTAGAGACACAGGAGATGCTGATTCAATCCCTGGGTTGAGAAAATCCCTTAGGAGGGCATGGCAAGCCACTCCAATATTCTTGTCTGGATAGTCCCATGGACAAAGGAGGTAGGTGGTCTACAATCAATTGGGTCACAAAGAATCAGACCCAACTAAAGTGACCTAGTGCTAATGTGCCAGAGGCCATAATCTTAGTTTTTTAAATACATAGTTTTAAGCCAGCTCTTTCACTCTCCTTCACTGTCATCAAGAGGCTGTATAGTTCCTCTTCGCTTTCTGCCATTAGAGTGGTATCATCCACATATCTGAGATGGTTGTTTCTTGATTCCAGCTTGTAACTCATCCAGCCTGGCATTTCTCATGATATGCTCAGCAAATAGATTAAAAAACAGGGAGACAGCAGACAGACACGATGTACTCCTACTTCTACCTCATCTATATTACATGGAGTTAAATGACATGACATTTAGGGCTTAGCAAGTAACATGGATCATGGCAATCACTCAATAAAGACTGCTATTGTTTCTTCTATAAGTCAGAATTTAGAAAATCTTGCCATGATCTCTGCTAATGTTTTATTTTAGCATGCTTTTGCTATAGAATTTACCAAAAAATAAGCATAATTTCATTCAGAAAGTTAATTTTTTAAAATCAGTTCATGTATTGATAAGTAGGGCACAAGAATAATTTAAAAAAAAGAGAGAAAGAAAAAAAGCATTTAAAAGAAAAAAATTATCAAAGATAAAAGTTTATTTTTTAATTGAAGTATAGTTGACTTACAATGTTGTGTTAGTTTCTGGTATACAACATATTCATTTCCATTATGGTTTATTATAGGATATCAGATATAATTCCCTGTGCTATGCAATAGGAACTTGTTTATTTTACATATAGCAGTTTGTACCTACTAATTCCACACTCCTAATTTATCCCTCCCCCATCCTTTTCCCTTTTGGTAACCATAAATTTGTTTTCTATGTCTGTGAATCTATTCTGCTTTGTAAATAAGGTCATTTGTATCATATTTTAGATTCCATATGTAAGTGAAATCATATGGTATTTGTCTCTTTCTGATTTAGTTTACTTAGAATGATTATCTTGATTGATATTTAAGCTGCTTTCTTGTCTTGACTATTGTAAATAGTGCTGCTATGAGCATTGGGGTCCATATATCAAAGATGGAGGTTTATAGAGTGACCACTATTTATATGAATGAGAGGGAACTAAATGCTTTATCTATATCTGTATCTGTGTAATATTCTCAACATCTCAGCAGGATAGGTATGATAAACAATGTTTTTTAAGAGTTGAGAAAAATTTGACTAAGAAGCTTTGAATAATTGCCCAAGAACAAAAGATAATGGTTGATGGAGACAGAATGCAAACCCAACTCTGCCCAATCGTGAGTCAATGGCTCCCCTAGGACCTAGCCTAACTAACTTGATCCACCTGTCTTCAGTAGATACCAGGCTTCCAAGCTGCCAAGGATCATGTTACTCTGCCAATGAAAACTGACCTTTCTCGCCATACCTACCTTCAAAAAGTATACTCATTTTACTCAGATATATCATGATGGTCCATAACTGGAGTGATTTTTTTAATATTCAAATATGTTTTTTAAACAGATGAAACAGATGTTTAAATGCTAATGGCTGCCCCCTAGATACTCAGCTGTTCACTGAATCCTAGCCTTGTTATTCCTGGGTTATACAAAACAGCTTTGCTCTTTCACTTTCCTTTTTGCTACTGGACTTTTAAGCAAAAAGTGAAATTTGTTAGGAATATTTTAATATTTTTTGTCCCTTTATTTAAATATCTACAGCTTTGATTCCATCTTTAAAATGTGTAGTTAAAACAAAACAAAACAAAACAGAACAAAACAGGGTTTTTGTAACAAAATTCCCTGATGTGCTCATGCTGTATTTAATTATTGATATGTGCATCATAATGTGTCACAAAATTTCTGATTCTCCACTTCTTCCTTCCTGAGGAAGACAGACAATCTCCTTTTGCAACCATTTTGAATGCCAGTGTAGATATTGAAGAATAGTACATCTTTTTCAAGCACCAGAGAACTTCTATCAGGCCTATAAATAAGACCTCCACCAGTTCTATCAAGTCCTGAACTATGAATGGGCCTCTTTATGTCAAGTATAAAGGAAATAGCATTTCTTTGGGTGTGTTAGAGAGGGTTGGTAGTTTTGGAGAAGGAATTGCTAATAAATTTCCTATCTATGCCATTGACTCTTATTTATTTATTTTTGTTTGTTTGAAACAAAACTTACAAATCAAAAGTTAGAATCTCTTACTTCCTTGAAACTGTTTATAACAGGATAGAATTAGTAGCTTATATTGGAATAGGAGTATGTGTGCTTTATTATAAAATTACTTTATAACAAAAGAGGTTTAAATGATTTAATAAGTTTGGAGACTAGTGCAGATGTCTTCTTAGTCATAGAAACCTTACTGGATACTTTGTTCTTGAAATATTTCTAATGATTTTTGCCTAAAAATTTTAGAAAATTCCTGGAAAATAATTCATAAACTAGAATAAAACACATAGAATGAGTTTTCAAATATTTGTTTCTTTATATTTTGTCTCTTTTTTTCTTTATATTTTAATGAACCTATATGGTCAAAAATCAGAATTCAAAATAGTTTGACAAGAATCAAGATTCATGTTTTGTTAACTAGAATAGTAAAATTTTCATCATAACCTATGAATGAATAAATAGTATTAAAGTTTAAAAAAGTGGAAAATGTCAAAGCAGTTACAGATTTTATTTTCTTGGACTCCAAAATCACTGTGGATGGTGAGTGCAGTAACGAAGTTAAAAGACACTTGCTCCTTGGAAGGACAACCATGACAAACCTAGACAATGCACTAAAAAGCAGAGACATCACTTTGCCCACAAAAGTCTGTATAGTCAAAGCTATGGTTTCTCCAGGAACTTCCCTGGTGGCTCAGATGTTAAGGAGTTTCCCTGTAATACGGGAAACCCCAGTTCAATCCCTGGCTCAGGAAGATCCCCTGGAGAAGGAAATAGCAATCCACTCCAGTATTCTTGCCTGGAAAATCCAATGGATGGAGGAGCCTGGCAGGCTACAGTCTGTGGGGTCACAAAGAGTTGGGCACGACTGAGTGACTTTGCTTCCCTTCTTCATGGTTTCTCCAGTAGTCATGTACTGATGTTGAAGTTGGAAGATAAGAAGGCTGAATGCTGAAGAGTTAATGCTTTTGAATTGTAATGCTGGGAGAAGACTCTTGAGCATCCGTTGGATTGCAAGGAGATAGAACCAGTCAATTCTAAAGGAAATCAACCCTGAATATTCTTTGGAAGGACTGATGCTGAAGCAGAGGCTCCAGTACTTTGGCCACTTTGGCCACCTGATATGAAGAGTCAATTTATTGGAAAAAACCCTTGACGCTGGGAAAGACTGAAGGCAAATGGAGAAGAGAGGTAGTAGGGGATGAGATGGTTAGATAGCATCACCAACTCAGTGGACATTAATTTGGCAAATTCCAGGATATGGTGAAGGATAGTGGAGTTTGGCATGTTGCAATCCATGGCGTTGTAAAGAGTTGCAAAGAGTTGGACTTAGCGCATGAACAACAACAACAATCAAAGTTAAAATATAAACTTGGAAATTATTATTAGGATTTGGATAACATTTCCTGCATTGCTGACATAATACACATATTTGTGTGAGAAAGTTCAGAACTCATCAGCTCCATCAAAGATAAAGTCATATTTAGTTTCTCCACATGTCAACAAAATGAAGATACAGCTTCCTAATGATTCCAATCTATTATTTGTTATCACTAGATTCATGCTTTAAAAATGAGAAATGTTGACTCCAGGATTCCAATGTCCCAAAAAAGCTGCAGTAAAGAGGCTGCTTCTTTCTTTTATTGTTACTTCAGGCCACTGGAGCTTGCTGCTGCCGCTAAGTCACCTCTATGTCCGACTCTGTGTGACCCCATAGACAGCAGCCCACCAGGCTCCCCATCCCTGGGATTCTCCAGGCAAGAACACTGCAGTGCGTTGCCATTTCCTTCTCCAATGCATGAAAGTGAAAAGTGAAAGTGAAGTCGCTCAGTCGTGTCCGACTCTTAGCGACCCCATGGACTGCAGCCTTCCAGGCTCCTCTGTCCATGGGATTTTCCAGGCAAGAGTACTGGAGTGGGGTGCCATTGCCTTCTTGACTGGAGCTTGCTATAATCCGCTTATGAGCACTAAGGTTGGTACACATGCACGCATGCTCAGTTGTGTCTGACTCTTTGTGACCCCATGGACAGTAGCCCACCAGGCTCCTCTGTCCATGAAGTTTTCCAGGGAAGAATACTGGAGTGGGTTGCTATTTCCTTCTCCAGGGGATCTATCTGACCCAGGAATTGTACCTGTGTCTCTTGCATTTCCTGCACTAATGGCGAGTTCTTTACCACTGTGCCACCTGGGAAGCTATACAGAGCTATGGATTCTTTAACAGGCATACAAATTTTGTCATTTGCCTAAATGCTTCTTGCATAGATAGAAACAGGATGTGTTTTCCCATAAAATATGTTCAGTTCACACCTACCCTTTACTATTATACATTTGATTAAAAACTTAATATTATTTCACATACAAAACATACTTGGCATCATTGATTGGAAGAATTTTTCCATTCTTGAGAACCTTTGAATTTGCATGGGGTAAAATAATTCTCTTGTAATACCATATAAGCTTTGAGAGAACACTTCATGGTGATTCAAATCAAATAATGTTCAAACTGACGAGTTCAATTTTAATTCTGGAATCACAATATGTAAAGATATCCAAGCATTGTTTTCATCAAATATATTTGATTTTTTCTTATGAACTGTAACTACTAATGCTTTCATTATAAAAATGTCTATAAATGATAAAGCCACTAAACATGACTAAAGTTGAAATGATTCTGAGTATTTGGAAGATGATGGGGAGAAAAATGCAGCCATATGTCCAAAATAAACATAGCCTTTTTTTTTTTTTTGCTGTGAATACCATGAATTTGCACTAAATTCATTATTTCCAAAAGAATAAGGCAAACCTCTGGTTCTTTTCTGAGTTATATTTAAGTCAAATATAAGTTAAGGATCAGGTCCTCAGATACCCTCAGATACAGAGGGCATGAAGGAATCAGAAAAAATGTCAGGATTTATAGAATGTGTCCAAATTCCATTAAATGTCACTCCCTTGAATAATATAGGTCATAAACATAATTCCCTTCACATATGGTGTGTGTTTTCTGTGCTGAATTTTTAGTGCACAGATACAATTGGAGCTAGCTTGTGTTAACATGACTCCTAAAAGATTAGTATTCAACGTTACCCTGTGAGAAAAACTAAATCTTCCATTTTACTGAGCATGTTGGCATTATTCTATGGAAAGCAGCTGTGGCTAATTCAGTCATATCTAAGAGTAACTCCCACCTGTCAAATGTATTTGGCTCCATTTATTCCTCCATAATTAGAACATTCTATTGGTTGATTTTTTTTTTCTTTTTTGCTATTTAAAGCAAGCCATAGTTCTTCCTTATGAAATCTATTATTAAAATTACAGTTTTAAAGTGTTATCATTATTGCAATTTTGTGTCCACCAGATGCTTTTTCAAGAGAAGTAATTGCTAGGTATTTTACAGAAATATGAGTAAGTGAATGTATATGTGTGCAGGCATATATGTTCATATTTTAAAATAGGCATGCAAATGAATCACATTAAAAATTACTAAAACCCATCTGTTACCATTGCTATGATACATTTAAAGGCAATAAATAAATAAATAATAAGACATTTAGAGCATAGGTTCTAAAAAGAAAGAAATCCATATACATATAAAATCTCTTATCTTTCTTACTTGGATGAGCTTTCTTAACCATCCCTCTCAGAACTCTATAACTTTTCCTGCTCTTGAGATAGGTGAAAGTAGGAAAGACATGGGGAAAATGGGAAAACAATATGGGACCCTAGAAGTATGGTTGGGGTAGGTGAAGGGATATGTCTTGGGGTGTCTTTATAGAAGAGGACAAGCTTCAGATTCTTCCTACCTAACCGGGGGAGCTCAATAGAACCTGACCACTACCTCTACAACCATTGCTGCATTGGGGCATCTCCTCATTGTAATCTGTCGTGTGATTATGTATTTGCAAATTCTCCAAAATAGACATCATTCAAGGGTGGGGCTACCAAAAACTGATCACTTCCTGCACTGTGATCTTAGTTTAGTTTCTTAAACCCTTCACCAGAGAAAGTCATTAGTCCCATGATCAATAAACAATCTGTGGACATTTACTGGCTATCTGTTGAATGAATGATTTCTGCATATACAAATTATCTGACACTCTTCCTTAGAGCTTTAGAGTTTATTTAGAGCTTTGGTGGGCTTCCTAGGTGGCTCAGTGGTAAATAATCTGTCTACCAATGCAGGAGATCCAGAAGATACCATTTTGATCCCTGGGTCAGAAGATCCCCTGAAGAAGGAAATGGCAACCAACTCCAGTATTCTTACCTGGGAAATCCCACGGACAGGAGAGACTGCAGGCCATGGCCCATGGGTTCAAAAGAGTCAGACACGACTGAATAGCTGAGCACACACATAGAGCTTTTGCAAATCCTGTGGTGAACATAAATGAAATAGGACAAGCCTTGACTATCCCCACATAATCTGACTCACAAATATTGTGGCGGAAAATAGTTCTTTCCGTCTTCAGTGGGGTGAAAATAATCCCCTGTAATCCTCCTTTTACTTTCTTTTGGAAAAAGAACATAATGTAACTAAGAAATAGAAATAATCAATTTTTAAAGTATAGTAACAAACTATTTATTAACACATATGTAAGTAATTGATTATTTTTAAAGAAAGATAAGTTTAAGCAGCTTTGTTTTCATTTTAAGATAATGCCTTATAAACTTACAATAACCAGTAATTTTCATACACGTCTTTACAATATACTGCCAGTTTGTCTAAATAATTGACATTCATAGACAACTCAACAACATACACATATCATATAAGCTTTAGAAACATTAACTGTATGTCACCTTTAACAATATGGATGAGGCTGATTTAATTTTGATCCCTAATGCAAATATATTTTCAAGTCTATGTATGTTAAGTTTATAGGTCAACAATTATGTTGATGGAAGTATATGGTATTATACAATATAGGTTTTCAAATTGACCAAACAACCCACAGAAAGCAAAATTGGTACTGGTGAAAATAAACTATTTATGATTTATAATTCAAAAGCAAAATATTGCTGCAATTGATAATCACAATCAACTCAAGTAACACTAAGAATGGGCTTCCATGGTAGCTCAATGGTGAGGAATCCGCCTGCCAACTGAACTATAACAATAATCAAAGCACAGTGTATTTCTTCTAGCCATCGTTTTAGAAAGCATGGCTTAAAAAACCATAATAGAGCTAAAAAAAAAAGAAAATAATCAAGAAAGGACATTCAGGCTTTCTTTTAGTAGCCAGACATGGAGAAGCTAAGGAAGGGTGCCTCCCTGGGTGGAGCCTAATAAGCCACCAGCTCATAGTGGGACATGGAGCCATCAGCAGTTGGCTGAGGAACAGGGAGGACTTAACACTGGGAAGGGAACAAAGGTCCTTACTTATAAGGAAACAAAGAAAGTTGAGTGATTTGAAGCCTAAATTTCAAAGCAGTATCTTTGGACTGTTCCCTAAAGAAATTAGACAATCTCTGAATAAAATGACTCATTTATTTCCTGCTCTTATATTAGTGATTGCCAAGCTTCCATTGTGTTTAAGTACCATTTGATGTAGCTGATTAAATTGAAGGACTGGCATTTCATTAATTCTTGCAGAGCTCTTAGAGTCAGCATCCTAACTGACTCTAAGTGTGGATGACTACAATTTGAGAAGCGTTTACTGTTTCTACAGTAAACGAGTTTGGGTAAACTCTGGGAGTTGGTGATGGACACGGAGGCCTGGCTTGCTGTGGTCCACGGAGTCACAAAGCGTTGGACACAACTGAGCAACTGAACTGAACTGAATTGAACTACTGTTTCTACTCTCTCGCCTTTTAAGGACGTCACCTCTTTTCTATATCATAGGAAAAACTGAAGCAATCACAGTTAAGTTGCCCAAACTTCTCAGTCGACCACTTGTCCTCTTTCTATGGTGGCTTATCCGATGTCATGCTAGTTTTACACAGTGGTAAGTGATGGTACTTCACAAAGAGTCTTAAAGTTTGTGAGGGAAAACCATGACCTTGCTCAGCTCTACCACTCGTCCCAGTGGATGGGTTGGGGAACCCAGTGGTTTGGCCATCCTTTGCAAAGTGCAGATGACTCACAAAGAATGAGGGAGGTGCCATTTAAGCAGCGGGTTCTGAAGAGGGTCAATACTGCAAAGTTCTGAGGTTCTGAATCAAAGTGGGTATCTTTAATCAACACTCACAAACTACATGCTGTGCTGATTGAGGCCAAAGGTCTCATGTGTGTGTGCTAAATCACTTCAGTTGTATTTGAGTCTTTGAGACCCTATAGATTGTAACCCGCCAGGCTCCTCTGTCCATGGGATTCTCCAGGCATGAATACTGGAGAGGGTTGCCATGCTCTCCTCCAGGGGAGCTCCCAACTGAGGGATTCAAGCTGCATCTCTTGTCTCCTGCATTGGCAGGCAGGTTCTTAGCACTAGCACCACCTGGGAGCCCAAAGGTTAATGTTGCTGCTGCTGCTGCTAAGTTGCTTCAGTCGTGTCCGACTCTGTGCAACCCCATAGACGACAGCCCACCACTACACTGTTATTGGAGGGAGAGGAGTACAGGGTCACCCGTCCCCATATTGTAAGCAGATCCTCACATGTGTAAAGTTCTAAGATGCACAAAAACAGGCTTTGGTACTGAAACTGAAGCCCTAGTGTACTCAAGAATCTTCACAGCTTCTAATGAACATATTTTCTTTTTAGGAATGAAGGAAAATTCTCCCATTTTTGAGCTACTCTTTTATGTCACTTCTACAAAATGGCATGCGACTTTATAAATATTTTTTAAAGATACAGTTTTGTAAATAATATATTGCTAATTTGATTTTGAATTGTAAATGTCAAGTATTCTGTTTGGAGGTTTTTATGTTTTATTATAATGTGTTAAAAAGGAAAACTACATTTTTAGAAAGTTTTATGAGTAAATTTAATGTACTGAAAACAAAAAATTAAAACAGTTTGCATATGCAGCCATCCATTTTTGGTTTTAATGGGTGCATCATACCATTTGATGATCTAAGTTTGATGCTTTTCCTTTTGTCCCATGCCCTCTCACTTCCATGGCATCATTAAGATATGTCTTTATGTTTGCCCCATCTTTCTCTAGCGCTTACTGGTTTTCCAGTATTTAAACAGCCAACATCCTCCATTTTAACATTCCATTCCTTGCTTCTCCTTCTATCCTTTTGTGAATAACAACAACAACAACAGCAGCAGTTAGTCAATCTAAGAAAGAAAAGAAAGTTTTATTGGAAACAGTTGAAGATTATTACCTGGGAAAAGCCACTCTGAGAACTGTTCCACCCATTAAAGTTCAAAGCACAGTAATACAAGTTTTTGAGGCAGAGGGCTGTGCCTCTGTCAGTGATGGATTATTGACAGCTTAGCCATAAAGAAACAGAAAGTTTTATTGGAAACAGTTGAAGATTATTACCTGGGAAAAGCCACTCTGAGAACTGTTCCACCCATTAAAGCTCAAAGCACAGTAATACAAGTTTTTGAGGCAGAGGGCTGTGCCTCTGTCAGTGATGGATTATTGACAGCTTAGCCAATCTAGTGAGTAATGGATCAGGGGTCATCGTGGCCTCTTACAAGAATAAGAAGAAATGTTATTTTTTAGGGAGTTGCTGGTCCCAGGAGAAGGTTTTTTTTTTTTTTTTTTTTAATGGTTGAGCAGGTCTTTCTGCAGTGGGGAGGATGAGGAGGTTTGGTAGATGTATAATGCAGATACACAGTGAACAGTGGGGGTGGGGAAGGGGAAGACAAATGGCAGAGGACATTTTTTTCATGTTTAAATTTTTCTTGCTATAAAATATAAATTTTATTTTTAACTATCTCTTCCCCCACCTTTCTTTATATTTGTTCCTTTAAAAAATATTTATGTATGCTCATTGCCTCTACTGCTTTGCCGTCTTAGACCCCTCATCCTTCTCTATCTGGCTTATGCCAGTTAATCTCCTCTACACTTCTGTCATTAACAGGATCTGTTAGATCCATGCCAACACTCCACTGGATACTTTTTGGGCCCAGTTTATTGGATCTTTTATATGTCTCTTCCTTATTCTGAAATATTAATATTTGCCTTCCTTGGCATTTTTAAAATGGTTTTGCAATGGCAACCCACTCCAGTATTCTTGCCCAGGAAATCCCATGGACAGAGGAGCCTGGTGAGCTACAGTTCATGGCATCACAAAGAGTGGGGGATGACTGAGCGACTACACTTTCTTTCAGAGGAAAAGTTTTTCATTCTTTTTTAAGTCTCTTAGGCTAATCTGCTTCCTTGTCACACAATTATTCAACATTTAATATTTTCTTAAGTTTGTTCCTATTCTAATTTAAACTCTATTTCTATGTGGTGTCATCCTTTTACATAAGTATGACTATCATGTACATTCCAACCAGTCCCAAATATATATCTATCAGACTAACTTCTTTTCTTAGCTCCAAGCCCACTTTCTTATCTCCATCACTATACAAATATATTACCGATACTCGAAGGTTAATATACAAAAGACTACACCCGTGATTTCTTCCCTGCTTCATAACTGTAGTTTGTATTTTGTTTCTCATTATATGACCAGCGGGTACCAGTGGTTCAAACTAGATTTTGGGGAGCCATTCATTATTTCTCCATTCAAATCATGTGCCATAAACAGTTAACAAATACTGCTAACTTATAGTGTAAATATGTTTGTATTTTACCCATTTTTTTATCCTCACTCATACCATCCTCAGCTATACCAACATCGTTCATTTCCAAGACCATTGCAATAATATTTTCATAACTGTTTACCTTGCAGCAATTCTTATACTTTGACCAATCATGTATAAACATGAAATTTGCTATTGTTTTAAAAGGGCTTCCTGGTGGCTCACATGGAAAAGAATGTGCCCGCAAAGCAGGAGACACAGGTAAAGGAGTCATGAAACCAAGTGTGGCATGACCCAGACTGACATAGGAAGGTGTTATGGACTAGAAACATGTGCTACTCTCTTTAAAGGGGGAAGCCACCATTGGTTTTAGCTGATTGTTCCGCAAGAGAATATAGAGTTGGTGTTTCTTGACCATACAAATTTTCAAGGAAAGCTGTGCTTACTTGTGTTTTTCTATGAACAGCAGACATGCAATCATTTTCTTAACACGTGCATTCCTCGATGGATTCTAAGCCACCAATTTCATTGTCCAGCACCTAGCAAGTGCTCAGAAATTGTTTTTGCATAAATGAATACATGAATGAAACAGGAGGACAGAGGAGGAAGTGAATCATTCTTCTTACATTATTGTTGTTTAGTTGCTAAGTCATATCCAGCTCTTGGCGACCCCGTGAACTGCAACACACCAGGCTTCCCTGGCCTTTCTTACATAGGGCAGGGGGAAAGACTGAGAGTGAGAAAAATTAGAATATTTAACATAGCTTAATCTTAAAGAATGAGTAGGATTATCCCAGTCAGCAAGTGTGTTTCAGGCTAAAAAGCAACATGTGCAAATATACAGTTGTATGAAATTGTGTGACTCATTAAGAAAACCCCAAGTCCCTTAACATTGTCATTGTGTGGTCCACAGGGATAGATATAAAAGATGAATTCTCCAAAAGAATGCTGTCATTGGGCATGCTTTGCCCCACTATTCGTACTTTACTTGATATGAGTTAGGGAGACACAGATGTGTGTTTCAGAAATATAATTGAAGCCATGTTATGAAGAATGAATTCTAGGGGAAAGAAGATAGGAACCCTGGCAAAGTAGTTACTATAATAACTCAGGTACAAGATGCTTAAGTTACAAATTGAAGAGAAGATACAGGGTGGATGGAAATGAATTTAAAAGATATTTAGGAGCAGAATCAACAATTCTACATCCTATCTCCTTAGGAAAACAGCCATACTAGATATTTGTTCTTCAAATATATATATATATATTTCCTCTGTGTATTTTCCTAAACTTCTCTGGTGGCTCAGATGGTAAGGAATCCACCTGCAACGCAGGAGACCTGGGTTCCATCCCTGGGTTGAGAAGACTCCTCTGGAGAAGGGAATGGCTACCCTCTCCAGTATTCTCACTTGGACAATTCCACAGACAGAGGAGCCTTGCAGGCTATAGTCCATGGGGTCGCAAAGAGTCAGACACAACTGAGGGACTAACACGTTCACTTTTCACATGTTCCCAAATGACTGTCTATGCTGGGACTGCGTTCATCTTTACTGATGACTCAGTGGGTGAGGAACCCTCCTGCCAGTGCAGAGACACAGGAGATGCGGGTTAAGCCCTGTGTCAGGAAGATTCCCTGGAGATGGAAATGGTAACCCATTCCAGTACTCTTGCCTGGGAATCCCATGAACAGAGGAGCCTCCAAAGGGTTGCAAAGAGTTGGACACAACTGAGCAACTAGGCGTGCATATCTACCCAAGGACGGTAGTACATATAACCTTATCTGTCCTTTAAATCCTTGCTCCTCAAAATGTGGTCTCAGAACCAATAGCAATGACTTCACTTGGGAGCTTGCTGGAAATGTAGAATCTTAAGGGCATCTAGACCTAGTGGACTAGAATCTGCTTATTAACAAGATTCTCAAGGGACTTATAAACACACTAGCTTTTGACAAGAGCTATTTAAATCCCAGCTCAAAAATCTCATCCAAAAAAACTTTCTGGGCTTTTCCAGTCTCTCTAGTCCAGCAAAATAAATAAAGCTGATTCCTATTATTTACAAGTTTCCATGTATCAGTTTATTTGTATCATAGTTATTTATACACAAGTATTTTGCCTCTCCTTAAATTGTCAGGGACAGATTCTGGTCATTTTAGAACAGCCCTGCCCATAGCTCCTGTGCAGGACTTGGCTCGCTACAGGTTTTGCCCAAGACAGTGAAAGCAACTTCTTTTGATTCCATTGGCAGCCAGGTTGTACCTTCATGTCTTACAATGAAGCATATTGTTGATTTCATCTCATAGTAATAATTACTTGGTTCCAGTAAAGCATTATCTACCATTCAGTTCAGTTCAGTCACTCAGTCGTATCCGCCTCTTTGCGACTCCATGAATCGCAGCACACCAGGCCTCCCTGTCCATCACCAACTCCCAGAGTTCACTCAGAGTCACATCCATCGAGTCAGTGATGCCATCCAGCCATCTCATCCTCTGTCATCCCCTTCTTCTCCTGCCCCAATCCCTCCCAGCATCAGGGTCTTTTCCAGTGAGTCAACTCTTTCTATGAGGTGGCCAAAGTACTGGAGTTTCAGCGTTAGCATCATTCCTTCCAAAGAAATCCCAGGGTTGATCTCCTTCGAATGGACTGGTTGGATCTCTTTGCAGTCCATGGGACTCTCTATCATCAACTAGTGTTAAATTTTTTCATTTATATTTGGTAACAACATTAAAGATGCCACATCTGTTCATTTAAAAACCAAAGAATTGAAAAGATCAGATGATGGACTTGTTATCAGTCACCATTCTTAATGTAACATTTCTCTGAATTCTAGTCATATCAACTTGAAAGTGATCTCCATCAGAGATCATCATAAATTGATTTGTCCATCAAAACGTCACTGAATTTCCTGAGATCTATGTTATTATATAGCTCTTACATATTTATAAAACACAACTTTCTTAACTTTTGCCTATTGATTTTATGCTTGGGATTTTAGGGAAAAAAGAAAATTCTACACTAGACTATTTAGGTATTATCTGACAAAAAATTTCCATTTTTGGATGGTAAATTGAGTTAAGGTTCTTTAAAAAAAAAAAAAGGGTCACTCAAAACATCATTTCCCCTTAAGCAGCAGAGTGTACTTGAATGGTTTGGACTAAATTTTTCAGATAAAGGAAGCACTCTTTCCAAAATAACATGCAGTTAACAGCTGGAAAAGAAGTAGTGAAGCGTTAAACTGTCCATTATGCTTAAAGAATAACTTGGCTAAAATCCTTCCTAGCCATTAAAAGCACTGAGTGTACTTTTGGACTTTATGTAACTATACTTAGCATGCCTGTTAAAGCCATTTATCAATTTTTTTTATTTATCATTTAGACTAAATAATTAATTCATATCAGTTTGGAATGTCTCCCTCTTTATAAAAAATAATACAGGTTATTTTTAGTTTCCATGAGATGTGCTATAAATATTTCAGAAATTAGTAATAATGAGACCCTTTAGAAGGAACCGGTAGGCATTTTAAAGGTTAGCAAGGAGTGTCTTCAATTTAAAATTATTTCACTGGCTTTGTTGTACATGCCTGCATGCTCAGTGGCTCAGTGATGTTTGACTTTTTTGCGATCCCATGGACTGTAGCCTGCCAGGCTCTTGTGTCCATGGATTTTTGCAGGCAAGAATACTGAAGTGGGTTGCCATTTCCTCCTCCAGAAGATCTTTCCAACTCAGATCTCTGACCTGTGTCTCTTGAGTCTCCTGAATTGGCAAGTGGATTCTTTACTACTGAGCTACCTGGGTAGCTCTGTCTTGGTTGTCAGGCTTCTTTAAATAATTTAGAAAGAAAATTAGGTAACATTTGAAATTGAGTGAGGGGGTGGACAGAGACAAAGAGGCAACAGCATTATTGCGTGTGTCAGTGCCAACTGTTCATAAGGTAATTTTCTTGTCCTTGTTACTGATCTGAGGGATTGAAAGCAAAGGACTGTGTTGACTGAATGCCTGTCAGTTTAAAAAATAAACTTTCAGACTTTCTTTCTTTTCACCTTTTTTTTTTTTTTTGCTTTAAATAGAGGAAAGGATATTAACATTTCTTGAATGTCTTTGGTGGGTTAGAATGTTTAATGTGTTGTAATAACTTTGATACGTGATTAGCATAATAATTGGGCTCTAGTGGGATGAAGAAATTTAGGGTTAGAAGGAACATGGGCAACCCACTTCAGTATTCTTGCCTGGAGAATCCTAATGGACAGCGGAGCCTGGCTACAGTCCATGGGTTCACAAGAGTTGGACACAATTTAGCAACTAAACTGCCAACGACATGGTAGTAGTTTAGTCGCTAAGTTGAGTCCGACTCTTGCGAACCCATGGACTGAAGTCCACCAGACTCCTCTGTCCATGGGATTCTCCAGATAAGAATACTGGGGTGGGTTTCCATTTCCTCCTCCAAGAAGGAATATTAATCTGCTTTAAATTACAGTAATAGCTTCAGAGTGGGATTTAAACTCAGGCTAGCTTATAGATTAAAGAGTCATCAGTAGATTAACCATTATCAGTGGCATCCATCATTTCTGCTAATCCATCACCCATCTTCTCTTTGAAGAGACTCTGCATTTTCCCCTGTCTCCTACTTTCTATTTACCTTCCGCATTTCCTATCTTTCTTCACCTTTTTTTCTTTTTCTTCTTTCAGTTCAGTTCAGTCCAGTCACTCAGTCATGTCTGACTCTTTGCGACCCCATGAATCACAGCACGCCAGGCCTCTCTGTCCATCACCAACTCCTGGAGTTCACTCAGACTCACGTCCATTGAGTCAGTGATGCCATCCAACCATCTCATCCTCTGTCGTCCCCTTCTCCTCCTACCCCCAACCCCTCCCAGCATCAGAGTCTTTTCCAATGAGTCAACTCTTTGCATGAGGTGGCCAAAGTACTGGAGTTTCAGCTTTAGCATCACTCCTTCCAATGGACACCCAGGACTGATCTCTTTAGAAGGAACTGATTGGATCTCCTTGCAGTCCAAGGGACTCTCAAGAGTCTTCTCCAACATCACAGTTCAAAAGCATCAATTCTTTGGTGCTCAGGTTTCTTCACAGTCCAACTCTCACATCCATACATGACCACTGGAAAAATCATAGCCTTGACTAGACGGACCTTTGTTGGCAAAGTAATGTCTCTGCTTTTCAATATGCTATCTAGGTTGGTCATAACTTTTCTTCCTTTAGGTTCCCTGAATTTTTGTAATTTGGAATTTAGGAAACTATTAGCTGCTATTTGCTTCTGCCAAGTTCTCTGTCATTTCAAATTCTGGCACTCAGATTATATGTATATTAGTCATTTTCAATTGATATTTTATGTTCCATTCTCTTTCATTTTTTCCCAGTTTCTTTTCCTGTGTGTAATTATCTTCATTTTATACGGATACATCTTTTAGGTCAAAACTGTATTCTACTACACCAAGTCTTTTCTTAAAATTATTCATTGAGTTTTTAATTTTTAGATATTTCATTCTTAGTTTTAAAGTCTGAATAATTTTTAATTGAGTCCAAATTTTGGTCAAAATTATCCATCTTTTAATATTGGCATGCTGTGGTTCATAGGGTCACAAAGAGTCGGATATGACTGAGCAACTGAAGTGAACTGAATATATTTTTCACTATTTTTCTAAATTTTCTTGTTCATGTGATTTTCACAGCTATCATCTTTATAATTTCATGGTTTTAAGCAAAATCAACATTTTGTTATTCTAATAATTGCTTCTTCCACCTGTATTGACTACAATATGTTTAGTCATATGTCTGTTCTTTTGCTCGAACAATGCAATTCAAGATGCAGTGTATAAAAATTCTAGTGTCTCTGGATACTGTTGTCTTCTACAGAAGGCTGATCCTAAATGCTGGCAAGCAGCCTGATTGGGAGCAAGCCTCCTTAATCCAGTTGGGAATTCAGCAGAGTCAAGATTTGCTTGCAGTTTTCGTAAAGCTCATTCTATTTCTGTTTCAACACTGTTCTAAATATTTAGGTCTCCATGGGCTCCAACTGAGATCTCAGAATGTTTACTAAAGCCCTTGTTCCTTGGTCAGATCTGAACTCCAGTTTTGGTTTCTTAATACATAAGTTTACCAAAACTCCACTCTGAATTTCAGTAGCTTTTGGCTTATTTCCTAAACTTGGTGCTCCATAAAGCTTAAGAATTTGGCACCTATCTCAAAATGAGAAACCTCCTGCTGTCACATCCATTTCTCTCCACCTTTTCTTCTTTATACGGTCTAAGCACATCAATTCTTGATGACCTTGCCAGCTCCAAACTCTCCAGTGTTGACTTTTCAGACCTGTGCTATTTAAAATTCTTCTGATTTCTTAGACTTGGACTTTAGATGATTTTGCCACTTTTCTCTTATATTTGAATTTAGAGTATTAAGTAGTTGGATAAATGGGTTTTAATCTGTGTTCACTCGTACTATGTATGGGCACTTGAAAAATTACTTAATTTCATTAATTTCAATTAAGAATTAGTTTTCTCATGTATAATATGAGGATAATGCTATTTAGCTTACAGTGTTACTGTGAAGATTAGGCAGTGTATGTGGAATATTTTGAGTAGACTTAGTACACTGGAACTGTATCTAAAAAGTGCTTTGTAGACAATGTGTTTTTTTATCACATGCAAAAACAAAAACATCATTGTTAAAGACAAAAGCCATAAAATTTCCCACATTAATTAGATTTTTTTATCTATGAAATTTGTATATTTTACACAATAGAAGAATAAGATTAACACCATTAAAGATAGTATAACAAATGTCTTCAAGTTAAACTCTAAGTATTACATTAAAAATTAAGACTCTGGGTATCAATATATTATCACTTACATGGTTGAAAGTGACACATTTTAAATGATGCAGTTATTCTCAAGTGAAGTGAAGTTGCTCAGTCGTGTCCGACTCTTTGCGACCCCATGGACTGTAGTCTACCAGGCTTCTCCATCCATGGGATTCTCCAGGTAAGAATACTGGAATGGGTTACCATTTCCTTCTCCAAGGGATCTTCCCGACCCAGGGATCAAACCCAGGTCTCCCACATTGGAGGGAGATGCTTTAACCTCTGAGCCACCAGGGAAGCAGCCAAATGCAGAGATTGGAAGTGCATTTGATTTCTGTTGATGAGCATAAATATAGTCCAAGACTGAAAAAATAAATTTTGAACTTCAACATATTCCTAGAATATAATAGTATTAAAGATATATGTTAGGATAACAATGTTCTTACATACCTCCTTCAGAGGCATTACTCAGTCGTGTCTGGCTCTTTGAGACACCATGGACACGTTCATGGAATTCCCCAGGCCACAATACTGGAATGGGTGGTCTTTCCCCTCTCCACAAGATCTTCCTAACCCAGGGATCGAACCCAGGTCTCCTACATTGCAGGCAGATTCTTTACCAAGTGAGCCACAAGTGAAGTCCAAGGATACTGGAATGGGTAGCTTATCCCTTCTCCAGTGCATCTTCTCTACCCAGGACTTGTCCTCTGCATTGCAGGTGGGTTCTTTGCCAACTAACCTATCAGGGAAGACCAGAATATAATAGTATTAAAGATATATGTTAGGATAACAACATTTCTACACACCTCCTTCAAAGGCATCAATTATTTATCAAAAATTTTTATCTTGAATTATGACTACCAAAACCTAAAAATATAATAATGTATAGAATTTGTTACTCAGCTTTATAGCAGTATATTCTTAGAGAAAATATGATTCCTAAGAAATTATTTCATTTCTATCAATTTGATTTTAATTCAAATAATGAAAAAGCATTGTAACATAAAATGAGCTAAAATGATATGAACAAGTACTCGAGTGCTTACAGTTTTAAATGATTAAAAAAATTTAATCAGTGTATGAAGTGTCAATATTTCATTTGGAAAGTTTTGAGTAATTTTTAATAGTTCTACCTTGGGAATAGAATTGTACAGGTCTTATATATTTTAATGATTTTTGAAATGGACTTGAAAAACACATTGAAAATCATTTGAAAAGCAGCATATAGTAGTTTTATGACAATATTATATGGCTTTTGAAATTATATAGCAATTTTCCATTTTAACAGTTTAAAAAAGTTAGTTTGTTAAGTTCCAAAAAGGTAGAGTAAAATCATATTAGGCAAGAAAGGATATGTCTGTGTGTGTGTGTGTGTGTGTGTTTATTTATTTATTTATGGGTGATTAAATCAATGTTAAAGGAAAGTATTGGCTTCACATTTGTAAAGTAAATTAGGTAAATGCATAGCTTGAATTAAAATTCACTTTAGACATATGATATCCATTTCAGTTGTAATAAGTTATCACTTGATAAATTGTTTCATCATTTTTTCTTCTTATTAATAATCACTTTTACACAAAATATATGCAATAAAATTGAAATTACATATTATTATTATCATTTTACATTTTGAACTCTACAAATGGTCAGTTTTGAGATACTTAAGTCATGATATATTTTACTGACATTTAGTTTAACTTTTGTTGTTTTAGTTCTTATACATTAAATAAAACAACTTGCTTTTTGAAGTTCTGCTTTGAATTTGTTGGACTCAGAGCAAAGATGTAATTCAACAATTTTCTCCTTTTCACATTTTTTTCACTGAAAAAAATGGATACTCTTTAAGTGTCCAACCAGAGGAAAAATCAAATAGTTACAGAACTTTTAAAATTTACTTATGTATGGCAATGGCAACCTACTCCAGTACTCTTGCCTGGAAAATCCCATGGGAGGAGAGCCTGGTAGGCTGCAGTCCATGAGGTCGCTAGGAGTCGGACACAACTGAGCAACTTCACTTTCACTTTTCACTTCCATGCATTGGAGAAGGAAATGGCAACCCATTCCCATATTCTTGCCTGGAGAATCCCAGGGACGGGGGAGCCTGGTGCGCTGCCGTCTACGGGGTCACACAAAGTCGGACACGACTGAAGTGACTTAGCAGCAGCAGCATATTTGAGAAAGTGTGGGCAAAATAAATATCACAGTTGGCAGATTTGATTTTCTTGGGCTCCAAAGTCAATGTGGGTGGTGACTGCAGCCATGAAATTAAAAGACACTTGCTCCTTGGAAGAAAGCTGCGACAAACCAAGACAGCATATTAAAAAGCAAAGATATCACTTTGCCGACAAAAAGTGTGTATAGTCAAAGCTATGGTTTGTCATATATCTTTTTCTTTGTACTTCTAAATCCAAATGCTTCATGTTATCTTATTTTAAGATTCATTTCAGTAGAAATCATTAAACCTCACATAGTGATAACCTTTTGGTTTGTAATCTTTTATGTTCCCCTGCTCCTGGGGAAAATTTTAATTCCTGATAGAATTTTACTTATGGTATTGATTTCATGGTAGAGTACAGATCTCCTCAAGGTTCCCTCTGCCTTAACAATAACATATTTGAATGTGAAGGAGGCTAAAAGATAATTTACTTCCAGCACTTAGGCTACAACTAAGAGCTATAAAGCTAATGTAGTTTGACTAAATTTGTAGAGCAAATGAGTGGTAGGAATAGAAACAGGAGGAAGTAAGTGCAAAATGGAGTGACTTTCAGCTGCTGAGTCCTCTGTGAGTGCCTTAAAAGTATTATCTCTTTCAATCTAATATTCTTTTAAGATAGACTTTTCCCCTTTTGTAGGTGAGGAAGCTAGATCTTGGGTAGAGTAAGATGACTATGAAAATGACATATTGTTTTCTCCATGTAAAACATATGAAGATGTTTAAGTACCCATGGGGAGACAGACACTAAACCTTAGTGCAAAAATTGCCTCCATCACCCATCTTGATGATACTATATTTATTAGTGGTCAGACAGACACAGTCGCTGTGGTGTATTTGCAAACAGAGCTTTCTAGACTAACGTACAAAGAGTTTTGTCCAGTCATAAGGTTCCATATTTCTTTAACCTTCCAGTATCAATAATTCAGCCTCATTTTCTGCCCCTCTCTGGGAAGTCTAATCTTTCTCTAGGTCCTCCTCCCCACGTATATCTGTGGAAACCTCTGGGAGGGCTTCCCCAGGCCGCAAGTGGTCTCTTTGCCCTCTGGGCCATCTCCTTGGCTCTTCTTCTCTGCTCTAATTTTTATTTTTGATCTAGAGACCAGTATTCTTAGGGTGTGGTGCTCCTGCCACTGTACTATTGTTATCTATGTTGTAGACACAGTCCTTCAGTTTTTCACAGTTAAATATCAGGCCATAAAATTCAATAAGGTTTTGTATTGCAGCAGTGAGAATTCTAAATTGGCTGCTGAGCATAACCTAAGCCCCCTGCAGCTAGGGGCCATCTCTACATTTCAAGGAGGGTGGCCAGGTAAACCACAGGATGCCTGATTCAGTTTGAATTTCAGAAACTAACAAAATAAGATTTTAGTGTAAAATTGATCAAAATATCAGGACACACTTATGCTAAACAGAAAAAAAAACTGTGATCTCTACCTGAAATTTCAATTGAACTGGATGTCTGTACATTTTTATTTTCTAAGTTTGGCAACACTAATTTCAGGACCCAGGTTTCCTTAACCCCATGAGAGTTCTTCCCAGAGTTCAGTTGTCTAATTTCACATGTCCTTCCTTTTAACCCTTAGATATATCATTTACCATATCAAATTTTAAAAGTACAATTAAAGTATGTAACTTGTGCTTTTCTTAGATAGTTAACATCAGAAGCCCTGACCCATTTACAGGCTTTGGACATAAGGATGATTACTTAATCCTTCTGAATCTACTTTTACCTTTTGCTGTGACCTAAATTTTAGCTGTTGCTATGACCTCCTAAAATTCATCTTTAAATTTTAATACCCAATGTGACAGCATTTGGAGGCAGGGCCTTTGGGAGGTGATTGCCAAGAAGAGAGAGGTCTCATGAATGAGATTTATCCCCATTGTAAAAAAGACTCCTGTTCTTTATCCCATGGAAGACACAGTGAGAAGATTTGTTCAGTTCAGTCATTTAGTCATGTTCAACTCTTTGTGACCCCATGGACTGCAACAAATCAGGCTTACTGGTCCATCACCAACTCCCAGAGCTTGTTCAAAATCATGTCCATTGAGTCAGTGATGCCATCCAACCATGTCATCCTCTGTCATCCCATTCTTCTCCTGCATTCAATCTTTCCAGCATCAGGATATTTTCTAATGAGTCGGTTCTTCACATCAGGTGGTCAAAGTATTGCAGCTTCAGCTTCAGCATAAGTCCTTCTGATGAATATTCAGGACTTATTTCCTTTAGGATTGACTAGTTTGATCTCCTTGCTGTTCAAGAGACTGTCAAGAATCTGCTCCAACACCACAGTTCAAAAGCATCAATTCTTTAGCACTCAGCTTTCTTTATGATCCAACTCTTACATCCATACTTGACTACTGGAAAAACCATAGCTTTGACCAGACAGACATTTATTGGCAAAGTGATACCTCTGCTTTTTAATATGCCGTCTGGGTTTGTCATAGATTTTCTTCCAAGGAGCAAGTGTCTTTTAATTTCATGGCTGCAGTCACTATCTACAGAGCCCAAGAAAATAAAAAGTCTGTCACTGCTTCCATTGTTTCCCCATCTATTTGCCATGAAGTGATGGGATCAGATGCCATGATCTTAATTTCTTGAATGTTGAGCTTTAAGCCAGGTTTTTCATTCTCCCCTTTCACTTTCATCAAGAAGTTCTTTAGTTCCTCTTCACTTTCTGCCATAAGATTGGTGTCATCATATCTGAGGTTATTGATATTTCTCCAAGCAATCTTGATTCCAGCTTGTGCTTCATCCTGTTAGGCATTTCACATGATGTACTCTGCATATAAATAAGCAAGGTGACATATATGGCTTTGATATACTCCTTTCCCAATTTGGAACTGGTCCATTGTTTCATGTCTGGCTCTGACTGTTGTTTCTTGACCTGCATACAGGTTTAACAGGAGGCAGGTCAGGTGGTCTGTTATTACTATCTCTTGAAGAATTTTCCAGTTTGTTGTTATCCACACAATCAAAAGCTTTAGCATAGTCAATGAAGCAGAAGGAGATCTTTCTCTGGAATTCTTTTGTTTTTTCTATGCGTCAACAGATGGACAACTTAATCTCTGGTTCCTCTGCCTTTTCTAAGGTGGCCACTATAAACCTGACCTTGGGCTCTGGCTGGATATCGAATCATCCAGCATCTAGAGCTTGGACTTCCCAGCCTTCACAACTGTGAGAAATATATGGAATCTGTTACAACAACCAAAATGGACATCCATATTTTGGCTCAGCTCAAACTATGTCTTGCCTTTCATGGTGGCTATGACAATTAGGGGAGATAACAAAGGAAAAGGCACTAAGAAAACACATTCACATTCAACTATAAAGAAATACGTATGTTTCATGTTGTCTTGGAGGTTATATCTTACATGGCTTCATTTCATGGGATAATAATGGGGAGAATTTGGAAGTCACAGTCATATGACAGAAGAGAAATCAACAAAAGGGTCAAAATACCCAGTTTTTGGCCCCCTTTCTCTCTGGATGTCTTCCTATGTCAGTGTGTCAGCCTGGGCCATAGTTTCTTTCCTGATTCGAATCTCAAATGCTTCTGATTGAAGTTCTCCAAACTGCCTCTGCCTTTTTATGTTTCTGCTCTTATTGTTCAGCCACTAAGTCCAAGTCTTTGCCATCCATGGACTATAGCAAGCCAGGTTCCTCTGTCCTCCACTATATCCCGAAATTTGCTCAGATCTATGTCCACTGGGTCTGCTATCTAACCACCTCAAAACTTTTCCACCCACTTCTCCTTTTGCCTTCAATCTTGACCAGCATCAAGGACTTTTCCAGCAAGTCAATTTTGCATCAGGTGGACAAATTATTGAGATTCATCTTCAGCACCAGTCCTTCCAGTGAATATTCAGGGTTGATTTCCTTTAGGATTGACTGGCTTGATCTCCTTTCAGTCCAAGAGACTCTCAAGAGTCTTCTCCAGTACCACAATTTAAAAGCATCAGTTCTTTGGTGACCAGTCTTTATGGATCAAATCTCACATTCATGTATGACTACTGAAAAAGCCACAGCTTTGACTGTATGGATCTTTGTCAATGAAGTGATGTCTCTGATGCTTGCTGTAAACCTCACGCTTCACTGAGGTTGGTCATGTTGTGTGGTAAGTCCCTCAGGCCTTAATCTTAGTATTTTGTGTGACCTGATCTTAATTCTTGATGTTCAGTCTCATGGTGGTTTGGTTTACTTCTGCTCCTCAATGGGTATATGTAAGCTCTCTTTTAATATGGACTGTTTTCATTTCATTTGGAATCCTCAAGAGTTTTAAAAGAAGGAATTCTGTCTCCTCTCTTGATATTTAAAAAGTGGGTGGGATGATTTGGGAGAATGGCAATGAAACATGTATACTATAATGTAAGGAATGAATTACCAGTCTATGTTCAATACAGGATACAGGATGCTTGGGGCTGGTGCACGGGGATGATCCAGAGAGATGATATGGGGAGGGAGGTGGGAGGGGGGTTCAGGATGGGAACTCATGCACACCCATGGCAGATTCATGTCAATGTATAACAAAACCAATGCAGTATTGTAAAGTAAAATAAAGTAAAAATAAAAATTAAAAAATAATAATAAAAAAAGAAAATTAAAAAAAATAAAAAAATAAAAAGTTCTTTCCAAATTATTACTCAAAAATTTTGCTTTCTCCAATTAGTTTTAAAGCCTTTTTTTTTTTTCTTATTCTTCTTCTTTCTAACAAGTTAATGTATTCCTGGAGTTAAATGGTATCAAAGACTCTGGAAAATTAACTGAACCATTTCTAAAATTTCCACATAATATGCTTTTGGAATCCAAGAGTCAGTGAGCTTTGGCTCCTAACTTAACAATTCATTTGAGCTAAAAATATGTTTTCTTTTAGTGTGACTATTGCAAAAAGAAAAAAAAAGTCAAAAAAATCAAGGTAGCAAAGCAAAATAAATTAACAGGTATACACTACATATAAAAAAAATAGGTAAGAAATAAGGATTAGTGTATAGCACAGGAAACTATATTCAATATTTTATAATAAACTAATGAAAAAGAACCTGAAATATACACATATATGAATAACTGGATCACTTTGCTGTACACCTGAAACTAACACAATATTGTAAATGAAGTATATTTTGGAAAAAAAAAAAAACCCAACAACAGTAAAGCATTCATTTGAGTACTGCTCTGAGGGCACACCAAGATATATAACTTTTATGTGATTTTCCCCTTTTCCTAGAAGGGTAATATCCTTCAAGATTTACTAAGTCCACTTCTACCTTCCAAGGTAGTTATCTAGCAATAAACATATTTTGTTTATAACATTAAATAACTAATAAAACTCTGTGAATAGTTTAATTGTTGACTTGAGATCTACGGAGATAATTCCTGTGTGTTGCTCCATTTAACACACATAAACTTCCAAAAGGGAACTATTTTTTAGAAAAAACAGTTTAAGTACTCAAATGCCATGAGAAATGTTACTTCTTTGGCAGGACTGCTTCCCTGTTGTTGACTAGTTGGCACGTGCATTGTGCTATCAAATTCTATCATTTACCTATGCTCAAAAATTACTCAGACATGAAATAAAATAATTTGGCAAACCAAACTTATGTGTTTTGTGAAAAGAGAAACAGTTTTCATCATCAATTATTTGAAAATTCACTTAAAAATATTTTGTATTCATTAACATTTTAAAGTATTTCCTTTTTGCTAGGGAGAGGAAAGGAGAAATGGTATTCTTTGTACATTTTGATAAATAAAATTTTACTATATGAAGTTTAGAGTCATTTTTACAAAATATAGTGTTTTTATGTAACATTTGACTTTTTAACAATAGAATTTTCTATATTATTTGATCCTAAATTTTCTAATTATTCTTGTTTGGATAGTTAGAAAAAGAATAGAGAATTGACAAATAAAATACAAAATGCTCAGTTAAATTGAATTTCAAATAACTTTTTTAAAGCATAAGTATGTCTCATGTGATATTTGGGATATGATACCATAAAAATATTATTTATATGAAATTCAAATTTAATTGAATATCCTGTATTTATATTAGCTAAATGTGCTAAAACTAGAAGGAAACTCAAGCAGATGATACAGAAAAAATTGTGATATTTATCAATGAAGTTTGGGTGGGAAGTATAGTTGTATCTTGGAATACAGCTCTAATTTTATTAGCTGTGAAGTGAGAAAGTTAGTTACTGCACCTTCTTAGAGGAAGTCATTGTACTCCTTAGATGGGGCCAAAGTCTGCTTGGATTTTAGAGATAAAAGAGACACACAGAGATTGAGGGATTTGCCTAAGCTAGCAAATGGTACAGCTATGACTACTCTACATGGCAACAGTTCATTTGTGTCCAAAGACACCCCGACCCCCATCCATCACTTAAATGCTCCACTTCTGTGAGGGCATTGCCACATACCAGACAGTTGCTCATCCGCAAAGTTCTTAGTCTGCATGGTAAGACCTGTCTTTCAGTGTTGTAAAGGCTTGCTAAAACATATTTGTAACATAATATACATGGTACTCACTTAACCTAAATATTTATTTTCCTTATTAAACCCTTACATTTCTTTGAATCTCTGGGATCATGACAAGCATCAGAAAAAAGGACTTGGGAATGAAATTGAGGGGCTAGGGAGATTATTTTGAATAATTTATTTGGAAAGATATTGAATCACCAATTAAAATGGAAACAAAAAAACAGGGGGAAGAAATGCCTTTTTATATCAGTGCCTATTTTATCCACTACCAGGGATAATAAACTTTCAGATATTGCATGGAAAGTTGTAGAGATGGCAATCCTGAAACATATTTAGTAAGGAAGGGAGATAGAGAATTTATGCTAATAGGCTTAGTGTTACTAACTTTAGGTATGCATATTCATATTAGAATTGATGTACTTGTACTTACTGTGCCTTGCTCATTATTCTATTTCAAGTATTTATTAGAGCTTTTACAGCTTAATCTCTAATTTTGTTTCATAAATATTTTTCAGTCAGTTCAGTTGCTCAGTGGTGTCCAACTCTTTGTGACATGGACTGAGGCACGCCAGGCCTCCCTGTCCATCACTAGCTCCAGAGCTTACTCAAACTCATGTCCTTTGAATCGGTGATGCCATCCAACCAACTCATCCTCTGTCGCCCACTTTTGCTTCTGCCTTCAATCATTCTTGGCATCAGGGGCTTGTCTGATGAGTCAGTTCTTCACATCAGGTGGCCAAAGTATTGGAGCTTCAGGTTCAGCATCAGTCCTTCCAATGAATATTCAGGACTAATTTCCTTTAGGATGGACTGGTTTGATCTCCTTGCTGTCCAAGGGACTCTCAAGAGTTTTCTGGAACACTTCTTCAACAATTGATGCTTCTCCAACAATCGATGCTTCAAAAGCATCACTTCTTTGGTGCTCAGCCTTCTTTATGGCCCAACTCTCACATCCATATCTGACTAATGAAAAAACCATAGCTTTGACCAGACAGACCTTTGTTGGCAAAGTAATGTCTCTGCGTTTTAATATGCTGTTTATGTTTGTCATAGCTTTTCTTCCAAGGAGCAAGCGTCTTTTAATTTCATGGGTGTAGTCAGCAACTGAAGTGATTTTGGAGCCCAGAAAAATAAAGTCCGTCACTGTTTCCATTGTTTTCCCATCTACTTGCCATGAAATGATGGGACTGGATGCCATGAACTTAGTTTTTTGAATGCTGAATTTTAAGTCAGCTTTTCCACTCACTCTCCTCTTTCACTTTCATCAAGAGGCTTTTTAGTTCCTCTTCACTTTCTGCCATAAGGGTGGTGTCATCAGCATATCTGAGGTTATTGATATTTCTCCCGGCAACCTTGATTCCAGCTTGTGCTTTATTCAGTTCGGTATTTCTTATGATGTACTCTGCAAATAAGTTACATAAGCAGGGTGATAATATAAAGTTTAATGTACCCGTTTCCCAATTTGGAACCAGTTCATTGTTTCATATCTGGTTATAACTGTTGCTTCTTGACCTACATAACCATTACTGAGGAAACAGGTAAGGTGGTCTGTTATTCCCATTGCTTGAAGAATTTTCCACAGTTTGTTGTGATCCACAAAGTCAAAGGTTTTAGCATAGTCAATGAAGCAGAAGGAGTTGTTTTTTCTGGATTTCTCTTGATTTTCTGGGTCGGGAAGATCCCCTGGAGAAGGAAATGGAACCCACTCCAGTATTCTTGCCTGGAGAATCCCATGGACAGAGGAGCCTGGGGGCTACAGTCCATGGGATCGCAAAGAGTCGGACACGACTGAGTGACTTAACTAACTAACTAACTTGATTTTCTATGATCCAGTGGATGTTGGCAATTTGATTTCTGCTTCCATTGCCTTTTCTAAATCCAGCCTGAACATCTGGAAGTTCTCAGTTCACAAACTGTTGAAGCCTAGCTTGGAGAATTTCCAATGTTACTTTGCTAGTGTGTGAGATGAGTGCAATTGTGTGGTAGTTTGAGCATTTTTTGGCATTGACTTTCTTTGGGATTGGAAGAAGACTGACTTTTTCTAGGCCTGTGGCCACTGTTGAGTTTTCCAAATCTGCTGGCATATTGAAAGTAGCAGTTTCACAGCATCATCTTTAAGCATCTGAAATAGCTCAGCTGGAATTCCATCACCTCCACTATCTTTATTCATCCTGATACTTTCTAAGGTCCACTTGCTTTTGCACTACAGGATTTCTGGCTCTAGGTGAGTGATCATCCCGTCATGGTTATCTGGGTCATTAAGATATTTTCTGTATAGTTCTTCTGTTTATTCTTACCACCTCTTCTTAATATTTTCTGCTTCTGTTAGTTCCATACTGTTTCTGTCCTTTAATGTTCCCTTGGTATCTCTAATTTTTTTGAAGAGCTTTCTAGTCTTTCCCATTCTATTGTTTTCCTCTATTACTTTGCATTGATTACTGAAGAAGGGTTTCTTATCTCTCTTGCTAGTCATTGGAACTCTGCTTTCAGGTGGATATATCTTCCCTTTTCTCCTTTGCATTTTGCTTCTCTTCTTTTCTCAGCTGTTTGTAAGGCCTCCTCAGACAACCATTTTGCCTTCTGGAATTTCTTTTTCTTGGTAATAGTTTTGATCACCACCTCCTGTACAATGTTATGAATCTCTGTCCATAGTTCTTCAGGCACTCTGTCTATCAGATGAAAGAAAGAAAGTGAAAGTGAAGTCGCTCAGTCGTGTCTGACTCTTTGCGACCCCATAGACTGTAGCCTACCAGGCTCCTCTGTCCATGGGATTTTCCAAGCAATAGTACTGGAGTGGATTGCCATTTCCTTCTCCAGGGGATCTTCCCAACCCAGAGCTTGAACCTGGGGTCTCCCGCATTGTAGACAGATGCTTTACCGTCTGAGCCACCAGGGAAGTCTATCAGATATAATCCCTTAAATCTATTTGTCACTACCACTGTATAATCATAAGGGATTTGATTTAGGTCATACCTGAATTAGAGAAGGCAATGGCAACCCACTCCAGTACTCTTGTCTAGAAAATCCCATGGGCGGAAGAGCCTGGTTGGCTGCAGTCCATGGGGTGGCTAGGAGTTGGACATGACTGAGTGACTTCACTTTCACTTTTCTGCATTGGAGAAGGAAATGGCAACCCACTCCAGTGTTCTTGCCTGGAGAATCCCAGGGACGGGGGAGCCTGGTGGGCTGCCATCTATGAGGTCACACAGAGTCGGACACAACTGAAGCGACTTAGCAGCAGCAGCAGCTGGTGGCCTGGTGCTTTTCCCTACTTTGTTCAAGTTCTGTTTGAAGTTTGCAATGAGGCAATCACTACTGAGCCATAGTCAGCTCCCAGGCTTATTTTTGGTGACTGTATAGAGCTTCTCGATCTTCAGCTGCAAAGAACATAATCAATCTGATTTTGCTACCTGGCGATGTCCCTGTATAGGGGTGTCTCTTGTGTTGTTGGAAAAGGGTGTTTGCTATGACCAGTGTATACTCTGGCAAAACTCTGTTAGCCTTTGACCTGTTTCATTCTGTACTTCAAGGCCAAACTTGCCTGTTACTGCAGGTATCTCTGATTTCCTACATTTTTAGTCCCTTGTAATAATAATGGACCACCTGGTAGCTCAACTGCAATGAATCCGCCTGCCAATGTAGGCAATGAGTTTGATTTCTGGGTAGGGAAGATCTTATGGAGAAGGAAATGGCAACCTTCTTATATACTTACCTGGAGATTCCATGGGTAGAGATGTCAGGAAGGTTACAGTGCACGGGGTCACAAAGAGTCAGACGTGATTAGTGACTAAAACAACAATAATAATAGAAAGTCACATTATATGAGAGATTCTGTACAAGCACTTGATCTACTCAAGAAACCCTCAAGACATATCTATGAGGCATATTGTGTGTGCTTTTATTTTTCCTGTTTAAAATGTGAGTGAACTGAAGCTTAAGGTTCAGTAAATGTGCAGGGTTACACAGTTAGTAAGGGAATAGACAAGTTAGAGTCCAAGAACCCTCTTTTTCATTATGTTCTGCTACTTCACTTGTTATTCAGCCACTCAGTCATGTCTGACTTTTTGCAACCCTATGGACTGCAGCATGACAGGCTTCCCTGTCCATCACCAACTCCCAGAACTTGCTCAAACTCATGCCCATCAAGTTTGTGATGGCATCAACCATTTCATCCATTGTTATCTTCTTCTCCTCCTGCATTCAATCTTTCCCAGCATTAGTGGCTTTTCTAATGAGTTGGCTCTTCACATCAGGTGGCCAAAGTAATGGAGCTTCAGCTTCAGCATCAATCCTTCCAATAAATATTCAGGACTAATTTCTTTTAAGATGGACTAGTTGGATCTCCTTCCTGTCCAAGAGACTCTCAAGAGTCTTCTCCAACACCATAGTCCAAAAGCATCAATTCTTCAGCCTTCTCTGTGTTCCAACTATCACATCCATACATGACTATTGGAAAAACCATAGCTTTAACCAGATGGACCTTTGTCAGCATAGTAATATGTCTGTCCCAGGTGTCTCAGATGGTAAAGAATCTGCTCTGCCCAGGTTCAATCCTTGGGTTGGGAAGATCCCTTGAAAAAGGGAATGGCAACCCACTCCAGTATTCTTGTCTGGAGAGTTCCATGGACAGAGGAGCCTGGTGGGCTACAATCCATGGGAACATATAGAGTCAGAAATGACTGAGTAACACACACACACACACACACACACACACACACTCATACAGGTTTGCCATAGCTCTTCCAAGAGGCAAGTGTCTTTTAATTTTATGGCTTCTAGTAGTGTCTTCAGTGACTCTGCTTAATGACTCTACTTCTAGTAATGTCTTAAATCTATTAGTCATTCTGCTTTATAGGTTCCTATGTCAAATTAATGCTGAAAAATTTTAACTATCACTCCTAGATTTAGAAGCTTTTTTTTTTTTTTTTTTTTACCCCTGTACAGTTTCAAGCCTTTAAAGTCTTTCCAGTTTTAGGGTTGTCTTGATTTGCTGTTTAATTTTTCTAAGATAATATTTTAACGGGCTTTCTGATTTAAATGTATTTTGTTTTAAATTTTTTATGGATATTTTCTGTCTTGAGGTTAGCTGGGAATACTGATGATACTTTGACTCATGTGGGAAGAGAACAAATTAGCCAAGATGACATGTTCAGGCTGTCTCACTCCATGTTTTATAAATAATGCCTATGTAACAGCTGAGATCATTTATGGCACTGTGCACGTGTGGCCCAAGGTGCTTGCTTGGCCATGGGTTACTCTGTGCCATGAGTGCTTGTAAGCTGCACCTAGAAAGCAGCAGCATTACTGATGCATCACAGGTGTCTCCCTTGGGTCAGCCATGAGAGGAGAGAGTGTAGCTTGTCTACTGCTACGGCTGCTGTGTCAGCCATGAGAGAGGTTGTTTGCTAGGTTATGCTGTGACAGCTGCTATGGCTCCTGTGCCAGTCTGGAGAGAAAAAATATACCTGCAGTGCCTATTGCTCCTCAAGTCTTCTAGCCTCTTAGCTCATGTCTTACCTACCCTGGGTCAGCAAACAGTGGGGACAGTGTGAACACCGACAGTGTCATGAACAGGATCAGCAAGACAGCTCATGCCATTTTGAAGACAGATTAACAGCATCCTGAAAAGATAGATGGAAAGGTCCTCATTTTGGAGTATCAGTAGAGTGCAGGCTAAAAGGTGCATCTGGACTTGGTGCATAATCTTTGAGCCAAACAGATGTGTCAGCTCTTGGCCATGACATTACTGGTATGTGCTCTGAATTCAGCTGCTTAGCATGACTCCACTACGGCTTCCTCATTTGCAAAGTGAGCATGATAAGGCCATTTTTTGTAACACTGTTGTAAAGGCTTACTAAGGCATATTTATAGCATGATATAAATGGTTGACACTTAATGAGTGGTAGTTATTTTTATTAATATGCTTGAAGCCAAGACCATTTAATTAATTTTCCAGAGAGATAAGAAAATGAGCTTTTTGACAATATTTTTTCCCTGCTATGGGATTAATAGGTAGATGATCACTAATGAGCCCATGCAGCTATTGTGACAAATAATCTATAGTGCCTGGACAATAAAATCTTTATTGATACCATTTATGCTTATTGTGGTTACAGCTTTAAGATACTATGTGTACCAATTTGCTTGTTTTGCTGTTCAGTGAAGAGACAAGTTATTTTATACAATTTACATTTTTATGACTGCTAATTTCATCACTGGAATTGAAATAAATGGCAGTTCCAGAGATGGGCTTCTAGCCAAGCTCTAGTATTCAACAATGCTACTCTCCAATTCTCACTCCTCATTAGATGTACTATGTATATGTACTATGTATATGCAAGATTGTTGAACCTGGAAAATATGTTTTCATTTAAGATACTAAGTATATTAACTGAGTAGTTCAGTGTGGACATCACAAAGTTTTAGAACATTCAGTTCAGTTCAGTTCAGTCACTCAGTCGTGTCTGACTCTTTGTGACCCCATGAACCGCAGCACGCCAGGCCTCCCTATCCATCACCAACTCCCGGAGTTCAGTCAAACTCACGTCCACGAGCCAGTGATGCCATCCAATCATCTCATCATCTGCTGTCCCCTTAGGTGAACTCAAATCAGTGCTAGAAAAACTCTTTACAATATTTGAAACTATTGACTTGTTTGTTGATTAAAAAATATACAGTGAGGAACTCTATCCAAGTATATGCTGCTTTTTTTTTTTCATTAAAGACCACAGAATAAAAAGAAAATTCACTGTAAGAGCACAGATGAGCATTTTTCAAAAATTTTTGAGAATCTCTGAGGAAAATAAATTAAGAAGAAGCATGGGAAAAGTAATTTTTCCTCCAGTCTTTATATAGCTTTGTGAAAAGTCACTAAAGTAATATCATCAGAGTCAAAGTAACTAATTTAAATTTATGGAGCTTTCCTGAAAATAACTCAATTAGAAATATTACAAAAGATATTTAAAAGTATCTTTTTAATAAGAAAAAAGTCAAATTATTATTATACTTACAATGTATTATAATTAAACAGTATTTTGCATCATTTCTCAGAAATGTGCACTTTCCTTAATACCATTAGACATTAAACTGTTTTAGCACATTAATTGTGTTTTATCCTTTGCTTTTCTGACAAGTCATCTAAAATGTGCTGGATTTTCTCTCACTACAATTTCAACAGTAACTCACTGAGAGATAGAATGTAGTTTTCCAGAGTTTGTTGTAATTTTAAATACTTTGTTTTGGTTATTTCTTTGTTCATTAGTTCCTACATGAATCTGCACTATCAAAGCCTGTCTTGAATGTGACATCTTCAGCAGATCATAAGACAGGTGCCTACTGGTCTCATCCTCAATGTCAAAAGCCACTGCAATTACTTAAAGACTGACAAAACCTTCTTGCCTTTTTCAGCAATTGACATTATTGGTCCTTCTTAGTTTTAAAATAGCCTGAGAATCTTTTATGCAGGTTAAGAAGCAACAGTTAGAGCCAGACATGGAACAACTGATGGGTACAAAATTGAGAAAGCAGTATAGCAATGCTGTATATTATCACCTTGCTAATTTAACTTATACGAGAGTACATCATGCAAAATTCATATGCAATGCTTGGATGAATCACAAGCTGGAGTCAAGATTGACAGAAGAAATATCAACAACCTCAGATATGCCAATGATACCACTCTAATAGTAGAAAGTGAAGAGGAACTACAGAGCTTTTTCATGAGAGTGAAAAAATAGGCTTGAAACTCAACATTCAAAAAATGAAGATCTTGACATTTGGTCTCATCACTTCAAGGCAAATAGGTGGGAAAACAATGGAAACAGTGACAGACTTTATTTTCTTGGACTCCAAAACCACTGTGGATAGTGACTGCAGCCATGAAATTAAAAGACATTGGTGCTTGAAAGAAAAGCTATGACAAAACTACAAAGTATAATTAAAAAGCAGAGATATTACTTTGCTGACAAAGGTCTGTCTAGTCAAAACTATGGTGTTTCCAGTAGTCATGTATGGATGTGAGAGTTGGACAGGAAGGCTGAGTGCTGAAGAATTGATGCTTTTGAACTGTGGTGTTGAAGACTCTTGAGAGTCCCTTGGACTGCAGGAAGATCAAACCAGTTAATCCTAAAGGAAATCAATCTTGACTATTCTTTGGAAGGACTGATGCTGAAGCTGGAATGCTAATGTTTTGGCCATCTGATTTGAAGAACTGACTCATCAGAAAAATCTCTGATGCTGGGAAAGATTGAAGGCAGGAAGAGAAGGGGACAACAGAGGATGAGATGGTTGGTGGACATGAGTTTGAGCAAGTTCTGGAAGTTGGTGATGGACAAGGAAGCCTGGCATGGACAAGGAAGTCCATGGGGTCGTAAAGAGTTGGATATGACTGAGAGACGGAACAACATGGTTTTTCTAATAGTCATGTAGAGATGTGACTGTTAGACAATAAAGAAGGCTGAGCACCAAAGAACTGATTTTTTTTTTATTTTTAATTTTTTAGTTTGTTTTGCTTTAAAATACAGTATTCATTTTGCTATACATTGACATGAATCAGCCACGAGTGTACATGAACTCCCAATCCCGACCCCCACCTC
>SJXQ01011820.1:53286-144193 GCA_006408695.1 Aepyceros melampus | reverse complement strand
TGGTAGAGGGGAGGCCAATTATGGGAAAATGATCAGAAAAGTACAGTAAACAAGGGTAAGATTCGCCATGCAGATGCCAGTGCCTCCTCCGTTGGTCTTTCGGGATTTAGTCAACCTTTCTTTTCCTGGTACCCAGAAAGAGACACCCCACAAATGGTAGTTTCCTTTATAAATGTAAGTTTCCCTCACCAAAGGGTAACTTCTACTCTGTTTTCAGAGCTTTTCCTTTGTCTGCTGTGTCTCAAGAAAATCCTTATGCCAAAGAGTCCACTAAGCTGGCATATTCGGGCCTCCCATAGTTATAGTTTGGGGTGGCATATTCTGGCCTCCTAGACCTACTTTTCCATGGTCATCTGACAGATGGCAGGAGTACTTTGACTTCAGACTCTGGTGTGGTGAGCACCACTCACCTCCAGACTATCTGCATTAGTAAGTATGAATCCCTGACTGTGAGTGGTTCCCCTCTAGGAGTGTATGTCTGGCTTGGCAGAAGACACTTCAGTGCCATTCTCAAATATAAGTGACCTTCCTATCACTCCTGAAATGATTTTTAAAAGAACATAAAATAGACATTATGTCTTGGAGCTCTCTCCTAAGCTCCAAAGTCAGTATTGGAATATGTTGACTATGGAGCCATAGAAACCTCTTTGGGAAGTCAGAACATGATGAAAATGCTCAGAACAGATGTCAGAGCTCCCAAAAGCTGATGAAAAAAAAAATGTCATGCTCTGATGGGTTTCTCCATAGTCAAGGAGCCCCCTTACAAAGCTGGTTCTGTAAGAAAGTCATAGCTCTGGGACTGGGCCTGCCAGGCTGACTTACAGGTCCACAAATGAGCAAGTCCCAACCCCAAGCCCAGATGGAAAACTGGAATGTGCTAGGGGAAAACTCTGGGAGGAAGAAAAAGGCAACTCATTAAATTGCATGCCTGCCTGCCACAGAAAACACTGACAGATTTAGAGATAGGGTGGTAGTATAATTCTCGGATCCAGAAATACTGATTTCAAGTGAATTCATCAGAGAGATGTGCTTCAAAGTTGGATACTGATCCTCCACTCCCAAGAATTCTGCAGGAAACATATGTGCGCAGATGCCACACACATCTGTTCTAAACTAAATTAACATGTTCAAGGGGGTAATGAAAATTTAAGGTCTCAAAATACATTGGCAGTGGACATGACTGAGCGACTTCACTTTCACGCATTGGAGAAGGAAATGGCAACCCACTCCAGTGTTCTTGCCTGGAGAATCCCAGGGACGGGGGAGCCTGATGGGCTACCATCTATGGGGTCGCACAGAGTCGGACATGACTGAAGCGATTTAGCAGCAGCAGGAGAGATATTCAAAGGGCAATTTTTAACACCTGGGCTTGGAATTCTGAACCTCAGGCTAAAAGATCTGACCCAGTTCAAATGAAAATTTAAGGTCTCAAAATACATTGGCAGTGGACATGACTGAGCGACTTCACTTTCACGCATTGGAGAAGGAAATGGCAACCCCTCCAGTGTTCTTGCCTGGAGAATCCCAGGGACGGGGGAGCCTGATGGGCTACCATCTATGGGGTCGCACAGAGTCGGACATGACTGAAGCGATTTAGCAGCAGCAGGAGAGATATTCAAAGGGCAATTTTTAACACCTGGGCTTGGAATTCTGAACCTCAGGCTAAAAGATCTGACCCAGTTCTCACTATACAGCTCAATCTGTGTTGAACTATGAGTCTTAATCACATTCAATTTGATAATCAATAAATACAATTTATTCTATGTCAGCTTGGCCATAGACTCAAAAATAATAACCATTATTTTAGTCATGTTTGATACAACTGATAAAAACACTTCATTTAAAAATACATTTGTAGTGCCTATAAATACCCTCCATAACACTGAATTTAAAAATATTTTATAATTGATGGCAAAATTTACTAACTACAACCTACAGCTATTATACTTGTGACATGTTTTTTTTCTAACAGAATATAAATAGGCAAATTCCAGTGAGCATTGTGACTTTTTTTTACATTCTGAATGGTATCTAACCACCATGTTACTTCTTGTTCTCATTATTAGCTGTGTTTTCTGATGGATATAATGATGTGAGCCCACAGAGCACAAAACTCTGTTAAAGGTACCAAGGCTTTGTAAACTCTTTCAAAAGGAACACACAGAGCCTCTCACTAAAGCATAAGTAGTAACACATCAATAACAGAAAGAATATTGCTGCTAGCATTTAAGTTGCTATTCAAGGGTACTATTACTACTAAAATCCTACTCTCATCCCACTTTCTTTTAATCATACTGATGTCCTTTTATTTTATGAAATAGACTTTCCACATGATAGTTTCATAAATCATCCCCTAGGCTTTTAATCTTTCAAAACTTATTTTGAACTTCTGAGTGGTGAGTTTTGCTCTCATGGCTCTTCAGTTCAGTTCAGTCACTCAGACGTGTCCGACTCTTTGCGACCCCATGAATCACAGCACACCAGGCCTCCCTGTCCATCACCAACTCCCGGAGTTCACTCAAAAGTCAAGTGGGTCTTAGGAAGCATCACTACAAACAAAGCTAGTGGAGGTGATAGAATTCCAGTTGAGCTATTTCAAATCCTAAAAAATTTTGCTGTAAAAGTGCTGCACTCACTATGCCAGCATATTTGGAAAACTCAGCAGTGGCCACAGAACTGGAAAAGGTCAGTTTTCATTCCACTCCCAAAGAAAGACAATGCCAAAGAATGCTCAACTGCTAAGTCGTTTCAATCGTGTCTGACTCTGTGCGACCCCATAGACAGAAGCCCACCAGGCTTCCCCGTCCCTGGGATTCTCCAGGCAAGAACACTGGAGTGGGTTGTCATTTCCTTCTCCAGTACATGAAAGTGAAAGGTGAAAGTGAAGTCGCTCAGTCGTGTCTGACTCTAGCGACCCCATGGACTGCAGACTACCAGGCTCCTCCATCCATGGGATTTTCCAGGCAAGAGTACTAGAGTGGGGTGCCATTGCCTTCTCTGAAGAATGCTCAAACTACTGCACAATTGCACTCATCTCACACTCTGGCAAAGTAATGCTCAAAACTCTCCAAGCCAAGCTTCAGCAGTAGATGAACCGTGAACTTCCAGATGTTCCAGCTGGATTTCAAAAAGGCAGAGGAACCAGAGATCAAGTTGCCAACATCTGCTGGATCATCAAAAAAGCAAGAGATTTCCAGAAAAACATCTATTTCTGCTTTATTGACTAAGCGAAAGCCTTTGACTGTATAGACAACAAACTATGGAAAAATCTTCAAGAGATGGGAATACCAGACCACCTGCCCTGCCTCTTGAGAAACCTGTATGCAGGTCAGGAAGCAACAGTTAGAACTGGAGATGGAACAACAGACTGGTTCCAAATAGGAAAAGGAGTACGTCAAGGCTGTATATTGTCACCCTGCTTATTTAACTTCTATGCAGAGTACATCATGAGAAACGCTGGGCTGGATGAATTACAAACTGGAATCAAGATTGCCGGGAGAAATATCAATAACCTCAGATATGCAGATGACACCACCCTTATGGCGAAAGTTAAGAAGAACTAAAGAGCCTCTTGATGCAAGTGAAAGAGGAGAGTGAAAAAGTTGGCTTAAAGTTCAACATTCAGAAAACGAAGATCATGGCATCTGGTCCCATCATGTCATGGCAAATAGATGGGGAAACAGTGGAAACAGTGACAGATTTTATTTGAGGGGGCTCCAAAATCACTGCAGATGGTGATTGCAGCCATGAAATTAAAAGATGCTTACTCCTTGGAAGAAAAGTTATGACCAACCTAGACAGCATATTCAAAAGCAGAGATATTACTTTGCCAACTAAGGTTCGTCTAGTTAAGGCTATGGTTTTTCCAGTAGTCATGTATGGATGTGAGAGTTGGACTGTGAAGAAGGCTGAGCACCAAAGAATTGATGCTTTTGAAGTGTGGTGTTGGAGAAGACTCTTGAGAGTCCCTTGGACTGCAAGGAGATCCAACCAGTCCATCCTTAAGGAGATCAGTCCTGGTATTCATTGGAAGGACTGATGTTGAAGCTGAAACTCCAACACTTTGGCCACCTGATGCGAAGAGCTGACTCATTGGAAAAGACCCTGATGCTGGGAAAGATTGACGGCAGGAGAAGGGGGCGACAGAGGATGAGATGGTTGGATGGCATCACTGACTCAATGGACATGGGTTTGGGTAAACTCCGGGAGTTGGTGATGGACAGGGAGGCCTGGCATGCTGCAGTCCATGGGGTCCCTAAGAGTCGGACACTGAGTGACTGAACTGACCTGAATGAAACTTCAAAAATGTGTACCTCTCATTCTATTCATTTGGAGCCACATGACCTCTTCAGTTTAATAATAAGCATTTAAAACTGTTACTTTATATTAATGCATTTTAAATGCCAGGAAAATGGTAGACATACTTAAGAAGAATGACTAAAGCAATAATTCAGTGTTATACCAACATCCTTAAAGGTCTAGAGTCATATGCTTACAGTTTATAAATTTAATTGAATCCTGAGTGATTATGACTATCAAGTTTGAGGAGATTCCAGGTAAAGGGGCGAGAAGGCAATGGCACCCCACTCCAGTACTCTTGCCTGGAAAATCCCATGGACGGAGGAGCCTGGTGGGCTCCAGTCCATGGGGTCGCTAAAGAGTCAGACAGGACTGAGCGACTTCACTTTCACTTTTCACTTTCATGCATTGGAGAAGGAAATGGCAACCCACTCCAGTGTTCTTGCCTGGAGAATCCCAGGGGCGAGGGAGCCTGGTGGGCTGCCATCTATGGGATAGCACAGAGTCAGACACGACTGAAGCGACTTAGCAGCAGCAGCAGGTAAAGAGGAAAACTTGAGACAGGATTTGGAGACAGGAATATGCAAGGTGTTTGAGGAATAGAAAACTATTCAGTTTGGCTAAATCAGACAGTAGAGCAAGAGATAAGGCTGAAAGAAGACACTCAGAATGTAAATCAAGGGTTGAAAACCAGAAGGAGGTATCTGTGCATGATTCACAGGGCAATAAGGGCATGCTGAATATTTTTCAGCAAGGATCTTGTATGATTCGAGCCAGGCTTTAGAAAGATTAACAGAGCAATGACTTGCAGAACAGAATGGGGGAGTTAGGGGAGGGCAGGGAAATGGAGCCAGGACTGGAATCACGGGGCCCCATTAAAGTCATTACAACACTTCTACTTGGATGGATCCAGGCATCTCAAACCTAAGATTGCCAAGACAGAAGTCTTCATATTTTTCCAGAACATCCTCCTCCCTTAATCTGCCCCATCTCAATAAATGGCACCATGACTGACCTAGTCCCTCCAGTCAGAAACTGGATGTCACGTTGGATTCTCCCCTACTCCTACCCCCACATTTTATTCAACAGCATGACTCCAAAAGGATGTCCTTTATCCAACCACTTATCTCCATTTTCCCTGCCCAGACTCCATTTGGGTTTATGCATCATACACCTCCACCAGGACAGCTAAAACACCTCCTGAGTGTTGACCCTTTTCTCATATTCTCCAAATGGCACTCCAGAGAGTTCTGCACAAAGTGTAAATCAGATCATATCACCTCTTAGTTATAACCCTAAAATGGTTGTCTGTTGCATTAAAAATAATATCCAAAATTTACCTTAGCCTAAAAGGCCTTACCAGAGAAGAGAATGGCACCCCACTCTAGTACTCTTGCCTGGGAAATCCCATGGACGGAGGAGCCTGGTAGGCTACAGTCCACGGGGTCGCACAGAGTCAGACATGACTGACGAGACTTAGCAGCAGCAGCAAAAGGCCTTACATATTCTGCTCTCTATTTAACCTTCAGATTTCATTTCTCTTCCTCTTATTTATGATTCTTCAACCTTCCCTCATCCACTTGAAAATATCAGGCTTATTCTCACCTCAGAGTCCTTTTAGTCTCTAGGAACTTTTAGTCTCAGTAGTATAACTGAAAACAAAAGCCAGAGGAATAGCAACTAGAACTCATTTTTTCACTGTGAGTTTTTATAGAGCAAGGGTGATATATCACTCGTGAAATCTATTCATAGATTTTCAACAGCTATTGTATTGATTTTTGGTTTGTGATTATAGCAGCTATTATAGAAATTGACTGTAATAAAGAGGGTCATCTTGCAGAGAGCCCCCAAACAAAAGACTCTGCTAGCTTGCTTCTTCCCCTTGACTCTCTGGAGTGACGTTTGGTTGACCCAAACCAGAATATCAAAGGTGATAGAATGGAGAGAAGGGGTGGAATCTCCCCTCTAAAACCTGCTCTGAGGTCTCATGGACTCCTCCCACCCCACCTCCAATACTTCCCTCCACCATGTCAGTTTCTTTCTAGAACCCCTGGTTTATTCAGATGCACAGAGCTTCTTCTACTTCACGTTTCAGTAAACAAATATTTTCCTTGAACATATAAACATCTCCTCCCTTTTCCTGCTATGTATCTTATCCCAATTAAAGTCCCAAACAAACCCATCCTTAATACTTAAAAAAATATATATATCCCAAACATTTTCTATGCATATATGCATCACTGAGTTTTAAAAGTTATCTCAAAATTCTGTGGCTGAAAAAAAATCTTTTTTTTTTCAATTCAGGGGTCCTTAGGTTGGAACTCTAGATAGGGAATAATGAGGATGACTTGTCCTATTCTGCAATGTTCTGAGCTCAGTTGGTTATTCAGGAAAACTCTCTGACTTGATGCTGGAGACTGAAACCAACTGAAGATTTGGTCACTCATACTCTGGAGCCTGAGATGACTCAAAAACTAGGACTGATGACTGGAGTGTTCTGTTTGCTGAAGAAAAATCTAGACTAACATAATAGGAACAAAGGTGGGGACTGTACCCAGGCTGAAGGAAATGCATCCACATACCAAGTTTCCCTAGTGGGAGGGAGCACAACACATTAGAGGTAATGAGAGGAAGTCCGTGAGGCTACACACACACACACACACACACACACACACACAGCAAGAGTGAGAAAGAAGTCTCTTATGAGGGGCCAGACCCCACATGGCCTTACAGCTCAGTTTTAAATTTGTATTTTACCTTAAGAGCAATGAGGACCCAGTTAAAGTCTTAAGCAAGAGGGTGAGCATTGGAGGTTAGACTCCAATATCTTTTGGGAGGGGGACACAATTCATTTCATAACACATGCTAAGAGCATTCCACTGTTGCTAGTCCCTAGGTGCTCCACCTGGAGAAGGCGATGGCACCCCACTCCAGTGTTCTTGCCTGGAAAATCCCATGGACGGAGGAGCCTGGTAGGCTGCAGTCCATGGGGTCGTGAAGAGTCAGACACAACTGAGCGACTTCACTTTCACGCATTGGAAAAGGAAATGGCAACCCACTCCAGTGTTCTTGCCTGGAGAATCCCAGGGACAGAGGAGCTGGTGGGCTGCCGTCTCTGGGGTCACACAGAGTCGGACACGACTGAAGCGACTTGGCAGCAGCAGCAGCAGCAGGTGCTCCACCATTGCTTGTAGGTTACCTTGAGCTTTCTCACACCACTAGAGTATCTTCATTAGTCTCTTAGGTAAAACACTTTAAGTTTGCCAGGGTTGCTTTGGGATCCTGACCCATAAATCCACTGTGAGAGCTATTTAATAAATAAAATGGAGTGGATTGGTGATGGGCTGCATTTGTAGGGAGTGGAAATAAGAGAATGAGAAGTTAATTCCCATTTCTATCTTGTTGTTTATTGATGAGTACAGTGCTTTTCACTGAGATCAGGCGTGCATAGAAGGACCACTGCACAGGAGACTATAACATATTTTGAGACACACGAAGAATGTATAACACACACACACATATAAAATCTGAATGTGTGTGCATTACAGAGTGTATATCCTCTGGACATTAAAAGTCAGCATGAATCCAAATTCTGGTCCTGCCACTTATTAGTTGAGCCATCTAAGACCTTATTATGTTCGTTTTTGTCTGTAAAATAAACATAATATCTGTGTCATACTGCTCTTGTTAGGATTGATGAGAAGAGTCATAGAAAGCAATTAGCAAAATGTCTGACATTTAGTAAAAGCAATAAATGTTAGTATTAGCCAGTATTACTTTTACACACTTAATTTCCATCTGGAGAATGTATCACCAACAATAAAGGGTTTGAAATGATCCACCTGAATGTGGTCTAACTCCTATTTTCCACTGAAAATTTAAAACAATTTTAAATGCGGTACAGGACTGGAAAAAATAAATCTTGCTAGCAGGCTTGTATTTCTAAAGCTTTCTCTTTTCTATTTCATTTTGAACTCAGTAAGCCTATTTAAAAGAATTACTATCATTGATGCTGGATATCAGTTGGAGATTTGGATAAATTTCAAAGCAATGTAGATATTTTAGGATGTCAAGGGGGCTTTGGAAAATTATGTAGCCTGACCTCTAATTTTTGGGTGAGGAAATTAAGATCTGAGAGGTTAAATGACTCATCTGAGGCCACACAACTAGAGGCAGAGTTGGGACTAACATCCTGGCCTCGTGATTCATCAATTGGCCCTTTCATCTCCAACATGGCAGCTTCTAGCAAAACAGTCCAGAAAAATGTTTACTGCACAGATTTTAAATTTATATAATGAACACCCCCAAAAAGATACACATTAAAATGAAGAATGAGGCACCAAAGTAGGATTTCAAGCATACAGGGTTTTGATAAATCCACTCTAATGATTCCTTTTGAAAAATAGATGAATGATTAACTATTGCCATTTTTAGAATTTTATTGGACAGTAAGGAGATCAAACCAATCAATCCTAAAGGAAATCAACCCTGAATGTTCATTGGAAGGACTGATGCTGAAGCTCCAAAACTTTGGTCACCTGATGTGAAGAGCTGACTCATCAGAAAGACCCTGATGCTGGGAAAGATTGAAGGCAGGAGGAGAAAGGGACGACAGAGGATGAGATGGTAGGATGACATCACAAACTCAATAAATATGAGTTTGAGCAAGCTCCAGGAGATGGTGAAGGATAGGGAAGCCTGGCGTGCTGCAGTCCATGGGGTCACAAAGAGTCAGACATGACTGAACAGCTGAACAACAATTTTGTAGATTTGATATTTTTTTTCCCTCTGCAACAATGAATTAACTTAATGCTATGTTCAAAAGTATTCATTCTAAAGAGATTCTATTTTAAAGAATTCTGACTCAATAAACCAATGAAATGGTTATGTACCTTTTAGTAATCAATCTGGTTCTCAACTACTGAGTTCACTTTACTCAGTGACTGGTATATATAGACATACAGCAAATATTTAATGAATGAAAAAAATTTATTCTGTAACAACAGTTAGTTATATGAGCAAAAGGCTCACTTCTGTCAATGGTTGGACATTCTGTTTAAAATATCTTTGGTCTGTCTGAGGTGGACCCGCCTAGGTCTAGACTCCCTTTCAAGCCAAGAGAGTCTGCATGGATAGGGAACCAGGCGACCTATGGCTTGGCAGGATCCCAGAATATGCTTCTGAACATTACAACTGGGTCAATCATACTGTGACATTTGTGTGTACTTATGCGGAACCAATGAAATGAGTTTTCTTGCTTAGACAGAATTAAAACCAGAGATATCTATTTCTTCAAATCATCTTTACTAGTGTAAAAGAAAAAAAAAAGAGGAGCTGTAAGATAATGAAAAATTTCAGGGCAAAATTAGAGAAAACTAAAATATATTTTTTGATATTGGGAGAAAAGGATATAATTTTTTATTTAAAAAAGAGTATGCTTGGTAGACATAATATTTAAGAAAAAAGCCAACCTAACTGAACTGGATTATGTTAAAAAAATTTTATCATCTCAAAGACTGGTATCCATAGCAACTGAGACATCTCTATACTTACTTTTTCTATCCACAACAAGGGAAGTAAACAGCCAAAGAGCTTGCTATTTTCTGATATCATTATATCATAGCTAATAAATTATTATTTGACTGAGACATCTTAACTAACCATACTTTCAAAACAAGGCCCCTTCCAAAAAAAGAAATAAGAAAATGTAACCAAAACACAGAAATGAAAAATCAGCTCACAACGGAGAGTTGGAACAGCACATCTAAGCATGGAAGAAGTTATTCTCTGATCTTGGCCCCATGCTGGCTGATGCCCAACACAGAGAAGCATATTCTGGGATCCTGCCAAGCCATAGGTCACCTGATCCTCCATCCATGCAGACTCTCTTGGTATGAAAGGGAGTCTAGACCTAGGCGGGTCCACCTCATTCAGACCAAAGATATTTTAAACAGAATGTCCAACCCTTGACAGAGGTGAGCCTTTTACACATATAACTAACTGTTGTTATAGAATAAATTTTTTTTCATTCATTAAATATTTGCTGTATGTATATATATACCAGTCACTGTGTAAAGTTCTAAGGATGTTAGATGTGAATGAGGCAGTCCCAGATAACAAGAAGTTCACATCTTGTGTAGAATCTAGATATATCAAATTTCTGATTAAGAGGAGAAGAGACACTCTAATATCCATCTATGATAAGCACATCATTATACAATATCCTTAGTACCCAGGACAGTTTCTTGCAAACAACTGACACAAAATTGTGGACTGAATACAAGAACTCAAGGGTATGATCAGGATGATGCTAACAAAAAATTTTGAAATTATCTGTAAGTGGGGGATCTTCAAAATGCAAAGCCTCAAGTTTTAGTTAATGAAAGGAATGCAGTTTAAAATTGTTATAATTAAAGTTTTCAGAAATTTGTGATAAAGCTGTGATTTGAATTTGTGCACCCTGGCTCCAGAGATTTTTGTGCTTAACCACTATACTATGCCACCTTTTTGAGCAAAGCAGAACAGAAAGGGAGGACACATGTTAAATTATTTCTACAGCTGCACTTATTAAAATAATAATATAATAATAATAATGAAGTGCAAATTGAAAACCCTTAGAAGCCAAACATATAGGCTGAACTACACCTATTCATTTATTCACTCATTTATTCAACAAATATTCATTGTGCCTCCCTGAGCCAGGCATTCTTCTGAGCATCATGCTTTTCACGTAAAAAAACACTAAACCATTGCCCTCATGGTCTATTTTCTGCATAGGATTGACTACCCTCAAACACACCTATGATTTACTTATTTATTAAACTTATTGTCTCTTTTTAACAGAATGTAAATTCTATGAGGACATAAAATTTTATATTTTGCTACCTGAGAAAAACTGTCTTTAGAACAGTGATTGGAACATGGCAATAAACATTTGTAGAATGAATGGTTCATGGAATTTACTTTTTAGTGGGGGACAGTGTAGGGTTTTAAAATAAAATAATACTTAGAATATGTGCAGGGCAAGATCATAAATATACTATGCCCCATTTCTCTAAAATACAGCAGAGTGAAAGTACCAGTTGCTCTGTCGTGTCTGACTGTTTGCAACACCATGGACTGTAGCCCAGCAGGCTCCTCTATCCATGGAATTCTCCAGGCAATACTCTCCAGGAGCGGGTTGCCAGTTTCTATCCATGGGATCTTCCTGACCCAAGGATCAAACCAACAGCAAAGATAACTCTTAATTACTATTGGATTTAGAAGGACATTATAAGTTTTAAGCAAGATGTGAAAACACGTTGGAATCCTGGGAAGACTGTCATCCCTAAAATAAAGTCTGTTTCTAAACACGTTCTATTTTAAAGTATCAGGGAGCTAAATCTGAATGTGTGCTTAATAATTTCAGCATTACTCCAGCAGTCAATAAATGATACAGATAATGCAATCACCAGGAATTCTGCCAGATGCTCCAAACCCCACACTGGCTAACATCTGCACTATTTTACATATTCTATTCTATCCCTATATTTGTCTTCCTTCTCTCAGCAACCCTTTATATTTTCCTTTTTTTATTACAAAGAAGTCCCACCTTTTTACTGATGGTATACAAATCCTTTTGCTCAGAAGGAAAAGAGCTCTCCCTTTTCTTGGGTGATAGATACGCCTCTTCCACAGCTCCCAGTTTTCTCTTCTACCAGTGCTTTCCATGTTGGTTAAAGCATTTGTAGAGATAGCTGATGAGTCTGTTAAGGTTGTGCAGTTCATCAGTGAACATCCTATTTCTAACCATTCTCTTCTTTTGGATACAATACTGCAATTAATTCTCCTTACAGCCTCAAAACCATATTGGACCCTTGATCAGTTCTTTGAGGTGCTTTTCAAAGTTGCCCAGGATCCCAACATTGTCATATACCCCAAGCATGGCCCTCTTCTCTTTCCAATTGTCAGCCACTTTGGGGGCAGGAGGGTGACCATTACATGAAACAATCTGGGAATACCCAGAGAGAAACTTCTGCAGGCCAGAGGCACTGGTCCCATAGATTACAGCCTGCCACCCAAGAGAGGTTCCCTGCCATTGTTCTCATCTCTCCCCTACAACAGTTTACCATAGGAGCACAGGAGGGAGGGCCAAACGTGGCCTTCAAGGAGATAACAGAACCTTCCCCACTGGGGGTCACATGGCTACCAGGTGCAAGCAGCCATCTTGGGCTTTACTGCAGCAGCTCTTTATCTTGTAAACATTTTGGGGAATTCCCTGGTGGTCCAGTGGTTAGGACTCTGTGCTTCCAGTGCAGGGGGTATGGATTTGATCCCTGGTTGGGGAAGTAACATCCCATAAGCCTGTGCAGCGTGGCCAAATAAACAAACAAATTTCCTCCCCAGCCTTAACTAAACGTTAATCTACTTTCTGTCTCCATAGATTTCCCTATTCTGGATTTTATTTTGAGTAGAAGTGTAAATATGTGCTCTTTTGTGACTGGCTCCCTTCAGGTTAGGATATTATCAAGGTTAATTCAAGTTATAGCATGTTTCTGTGCTTTGTTTTCATTTTTTGGCCAAATAATATTTCATTGTATGAATATATATCCTTTTGTTTATCCATTCATCTGTCAATGAATATTTAAGTTGTTCCCACCTTTGGGCTATGGGTAATGCTGCTATGCACACTCATATACAAGGTTTTGTGTGAACATGTGCTTTGTTTTCTCTTGGATATATTCTAGGAGTAGAATTGTTAGGGCATGTGGTAACTATGTTTAATCAGTTAAGAAACTGTTTTCCAAAGCAGCCACATTTTACATTCCCACTGGCAATTCCATTTTGAACTGATTGTTGTATATGGTGTGAGTTAAGGTTCCAATTGCATTCCTTTGTATGTCATCCCATTGTCCTAGCACCATTTTTTGAAAAGACTATTCTTTCCCCACTGAGTAATCATTGTCATCTGTGTTAATCAGTTAATCATTAAGGTACTGATTTATTTCTGAACTCTCAATTCTACTCCACTGATCTGTGGTAGCCCTCCTTATCTTCAAGGGATACATTTGTTCCAAGACCCATAACGTATGCCTGAAACCACGTGCTGTGCTGTGCTTAGCTGCTCAGTCATGTCTGACTCGTTGCAACCCTGTGGACTGTAGCCCACCATGGATAGTACAAATCCTATATATACTATGGTTTTTTTTTTCCCCTATACTTACATACCTATGGTAAAGGTTAATTGATAAACTAGGCACAGTAAGAGATTAACAACAATAATGATAAAATAGAATAAGAGTATTTAACAATATAATCTATTGTTCATTCCATGTGAATGTGGTCTCTCAAAATATCTTATTATGAAAATTTAATGCCTTTTTCATCTTAACTAAATATATATCATGCACTATGGCCATAACTTTTGCAGTTTGAGGTACAGCAGCAAAACTAGCATGAATTTCCTTTTTCTTCCTCATAATTTCAGGACAGAAGATTTGTTTGTACTGTATATCTTAGCAACTTCAGCATATGATTTTTTTTCTTTCCTTATTAAGAACTTTCACCTTTCTAGTTGAAGCATCAGTTCAGTTCAGTTCAGTTGCTCAGTCGTGTCCAACTCTTTGCAACCCCATCAATCGCAGCATGGCAGGCCTCCCTGTCCATCACCAACTCCCAGAGTTCACTCAGACTTGCGTCCATCGAGTCAGTGATGCCATCCAGCCATCTCATCTTCGGTCGTCCCCTTCTCCTCCTGCCCCCAATCCCTCCCAGCATCAGAGTCTTTTCCAATGAGTCAATTCTTTGCGTGAGGTGGCCAAAGTACTGGAGTTTCAGCTTTAGCATCATTCCTTCCAAAGAAATCCCAGGGCCGATCTGCTTCAGAATGGACCGGTTGGATCTCCTTGTAGTCCAAGGGACTCTCAAGAGTATTCTCCAACACCACAGTTCAAAAGCATCAATTCTTCAGCGCTCAGCCTTCTTCACAGTCCAACTCTCACATCCATACATGACCACAGGAAAAACCATAGCCTTGACTAGACGGACCTTAGTTGGCAAAGTAATGTCTCTGCTTTTGAATATGCTATCTAGGTTGGTCATAACTTTTCTTCTAAGGAGTAAGAGTCTTTTAATTTCATGGCTGCACTCACCATCTGCAAATTTTTCTGGAACTCTCTTGCTTTTTCCATGATCCAGCAGATGCTGGCAATTTGATCTCTGGTTCCTCTGCCTTTTCTAAAACCAGCTTATCTTGGGCATATCCAAACTGCCAGCATCGCTACTCTTGCTCTTTGAGGCCATTATTAAGTAAAGTAAGAGTTTCCTGAACACAAGCACTATGATACCACAACAGTCTGATAACCACAACAGTGACTAAGTGACTAACAGATGGGATAAACTGGAATAAGGGATGATTCATATCTCAGATGGGATGAAATAAAATGTTGTCAGATTTTGTCATGCCACTAAGAATGGCTCATGAATTTAAACTTATGAATTGTTTATTATGGAATTTTTCCATTTATTATTTTCAGACTGTGGTTGACTGCAGGTTAGCTAAAGCTGTAGAAAGTGAAAACAGGGATAAGGGGAGGCCACTGTATATGTTTATTATCAGGCTAGTAGTACTAGGTTGTCTTTGTTACCATTTTTTGTAGTAATCTTTGAAGTCAGAAAGTGTGAGTCCTCTAATTCTCCATTTCAGGACTTTCATTTCTGCTATTTTTGGCCCCTTTAATTTCATATGAATTTTAGAATGAGTCAATTTCTATAGTGGTCAACTTCTATAAAGAAATCAGCTCAGAATCAGATATTGGCACAAAACAGACACAATGCAGCAGAAAAGCGAGCCCCCAAAATAAACCCACACACCTATGGTCAATTAATCTTCAACAAAGGAGGCAAGAACATACAATGGAGAGAATGGTCTCTTCAGCAAGTGGTGTTGGTAAGGTTGGACAGCCGCATGTGAGTCAATGAAATTAGAACCTACTCTCAGAGCATACACAAAAATAAATTCAAAATGGCTTACATACATAAATATAAGCCTTAACACTATAAAACTCCTAGAAGAGAATATAGACAAAACATTCTTTAACATAAATCATACCAATGTTTTCTTAATTCAGTCTCCCAAGGCAACAGAAATAAAAGCAAAAACAAATAAATGGAACCTAATCAAGTTCCAAAACTTTGTACAGTAAAAGGAAAGCATAAACAAATGAAAAGACAACCTACGGACTAGAATGAAATATTTGCAAATGATGTGACCAACAAGGGCTTAATTTTCAAAATATACAAATGGCTTATACAATTCAATAATATCAAAAAAGCAAACACCACTATCAAAAAATGGGCAGAAGGCCTAAATATACATTTCTCCAAAGAAGACATACATATGGCCAACAGGCACAGAAAAGATGGTCAACATTGCTAATTATTAGAGAAATGCACATCAAATCACAATGAGGTACCACCTCACACCAATCAGAATGGCCATCATTAAAAATTTACAGATAACAAATGCTGGAGATGATATGGAGAAAATGGAAATCCCCTACACTGTTGGTGGGAATGTAAATTGATACAGCCACCACGGAAACAGTATGGAGTTTCCTCAGAAAACTAATGATTGAGTTGCCATATGATCCAGCAATCCCACTCCTGGGCATACACTGGAGAAAACCATAATTCAAAGATACATGCACCCCACTGTTCATTGCAAGCACTCTTAACAATAGCCAATACATGGAAGCAACCTAAATGTCCATCAACAGATGAATGGATAAAGAAGATGTGGTGCATAAATACACTGAAATATTATTCAGCCATAAAAGGATAAAATAATGCCAGTTGTAGCAACATGGATGGACTAGATGTTATCAGACTAAATGCAATGACAGAAAGGCAAATGTCATATGATATCACATATATGTGGATAAAATATGACACAAACGATCTTATCTATGAAATAGAAATAGACTCACAGACATAAAGAACAGACTTGAGATTTACCAAGGAAAAGAGGTAGTGAGTGAGGGATGGATTGGGGGTTTGGGATCAGCAGAGGCAAGCTATTATACCTAGAATGGATAAACAACAAAGTCTTATTGTATAGCACAGAGAACTATATTCAATATCCTGTGATAAACCATAATGGAAAAGAATATGAAACATAATGTATATACATGAATAACAATCACTTGCTTAATGGCAGATATTAATAAAACATTGTTAATCAACTATACTTGAATAAAGGAAATTTTTTTAAAAAAAGAAAGAAATACTAAAGTCCTGTTTCTCCTGGGAAGAAAGCCCTCCAGCTAGGAACTCAGAGGAGAGAGATCCCTGTCTTCTGGTTGCAACAGTCTGGCATGAACTCGCTGCCTCATTGAGCTGGGAGAGGAGAAGGAGAGTGTGGTCCTGGTTCACTTTTCTTACCAAATTTTTGTTGATTTTCTTTAACAGATGTTTCTTCATTTGCTGTTCATTCTTAGGACCATTTCCAGAGGCTTTCATATTTTTAAAAATGATTTTAAACAGTTTCTCTGTGAAGCAACTCATCAGATATCCTTTTTTTTCTTTAATTAATTTTTATTTTTTAGTTTGTTTTGCTTTACAATACTGTATTTGTTTTGCTACACATCGACATGAATCAGCCACGAGTGTGCATGAACTCCCAATCCCGACCCCCACCTCCCCCCTCCCCTTTAATGAAAGAATTCCAGCAAACTTTCTTTTTAATTAGTTTATTCATTGCTCACTTATAGCAGAATGGCTATGGAGTATATGCTGTCCATTCATTAATTCCAAATAGGTTTGTATCAACTAGTAACATGATGTGAGATCAACGATTAATAGTAGCAAGAAGCATATGTTGAAACTGTGCTTTACCCTGGTGAGATCATAGGCAGTAAGAGGAAACAGCTCATAGAAGGTGTGGTTTTATGAGTGATTAGATAGACACCTGAGAAGGGCACAAAACGCACGCCAAACCCACAGAGACTGAACCAGAACTGTGTCTGAGTGTCTCCTGTGGAGGTAAGGGTCAGCAGTGGCCTGCCGCAGGGGCTCTGGGTGCAGCAGACCTGGATATGGCATAAGCACTCTTGGAGGAGGTTGCCATTAACCCCACCATAGAATGAACAGAACTTACACAGGACTGAGGAAACAGACTCTTTGATGGCACAAACAAAACCTTGTGCATACTAGGACCCAGGAGAAAGGGCAGTGACCCCACAAGAAACTGACTCAGACATGCTCATGAGTGTCCATGAGTATCCAGTGGAGGTGTGAGTCAGCAGTGGCCTGCTGCAGGGTCGGAGGCACTGAGTGCAACAGTGTGTACATAGGACCTTTTGAAGGAGGTCGCCATTATCTTCATTACCTCCACCATAGTTTGGCCTCAGCTCAAGCAACATGAAGGGAACACAGCCCACCCTTCAACAGAAAACTGGATTAAAGATTTAATGAGCATGGCCCGACCATCAGAACAAGACCCAGTTTCCCTCCTCAATCAGTCTCTCCCAGCAAGAAGCTTCCATAAGCCTCTTTTCTTTATCCATCAGAGGGCAGACAGAATGAAAACCACAATCACAGAAAACTAACCAAATTGATCACATTGACCACAGCCTTGTCTAGCTCAGTGAAACCAAGCCATGCCATGTAGGGCCACCCAAGATGGACAGGTCATGGCAGAGAGTTCTGACAAAACATGGTCCACTGGAGAAGGGAATGGCAAACCATTTCAGTATTTTTGCTTTGAGAACCCCATGAACAGTATGAAAAGACAAAAAGGTATGACACTGAAAGATGAACTCCCCAGGTCAGTAGGTGCCCAATACACTACTGAAGAAGAATGGAGAAATAACTCCAGAAAGAATGAAGAGATGGACCCAAAGCAAAAACAACACCTAGTTGTGGATGTGACTGGTGATGGAAGTAAATTTAGATGCTGTAAAGAGCAATATTGTGTAGGAACCTGGAATGTTAGGCCCATGAATGAAAGCAAATTGGAAATGGTCAAACAGGAGATGGCAAGAGTGAACATCAACATTCTAGGAATCAGTGAACTAAAATGCACTGGAATGGGTGAATTTAACTCAGACGACCATTATATATATTACTGTGTGCAAGAATCACAAGAATCCCTTAGAAGAAATGGATAGCCATCATAGTCAACAAAAGAGTCTGAAATTCAGTACTTGAATGCAGACTCAAAACAACAGAATGATCTCTGTTCATTTCCAGGCAAACCATTCAATATCATGGTAATCCAAGTCTAAGTCCTGACCAGCTATGCTGAAGAAGCTGAACAGTTCTATGAAGACTTACAAGACCTTTTAGAATTAATACTCCCCCCCCCACCCCACCAAAAAAATATATCCTCTTCATTATAGGGGACTGGAATGCAAAAGTGGGAAGTCAAGAGATACATGGAGTAACAGGTAAATTTGACCTTGGAGTACAAAATGAAGCAGAGAAAAGGCTAAAAAAGTTTTGTCAAGAGAACACACTGGTCATAGCAAACACCCTCTTTCAACAACACAAGAGAAGACTCTACACATGGACATCACCAGATGGTCAATACTGAAATCAGATTGATTATATTCTTTGCAGCCAAAGATGGAGAAGTTCTATTTTCTATACAGTCAGCAAAAACAAGGCCAGGAGCTGACTGTGGCTCAGATAATGAACTTCTTATTGCCAAATTCAGACTTAAATTGAAGAAAGTAGGAAAAACCATTAGACCATTCAGGTTTGATCTAAATCAAATCTCTTATGATTATACAGTGGAAATGAGAAATAGATTCAAGGGATTAGATCTGATAGACAGAGTGCCTCAAAACTATGGACAGAGGTTAATGACATTGTACAGAAGGCAGTGATCAAGACCATCCCCAAGAAAAAGAAATGCAAAAAGGCAAAATTGTCTGAGGAGGCCTTACAAATAGCTGAGAAAAGAAGAGGAGCTAAAGGCAAAGGAGAAAAGGAAAGATATACCCATTTGAATGCAGAGTTCCAAAGAATAGCAAGGAGAGGTAAGAAAGCCTTCCTCAATGATAAATGCAAAGAAATAGAGGAAAACAATAGAATGGGAAAGACTACAGATCTCTTCAAGAAAAATTGGACATACCAAGGGAACATTTCATGCAAAGATGGGCACAATAAAGGACACAAATAGTATGGACCTAACAGAAGCAGAAGATATGAAGAAGAGGTGGCAAGAATACACAGAAGAACAATACAAAAAATATCTTCAAGACCCAGAAACCAGGATGGTGTGATCACTCACCTAGAGTCAGACATCCTGGAATGTGAAGTCAAGTGGGGCTTAGGAAGCATCATTATGAACAAAGCTAGTGGAGGTGATGGAATTCCAGTGGAGCTATTTCAAATCCTAAAAGATGATACTGTGAATGTGCTGCACTCAATATGCCAGAACTGAGAAAACTCAGCAGTGGCCACAGGACTGGAAAAGGTCAGTTTTCATTCCAATCCCAAAGAAAGGCAATGCCAAAGAATGTTCAAACTACCACACAATGGCATTCATCTCACATGCTAGCATAGTAATGCTCAAAATTCTCCAAGCCAGGCTTCAACAGTATGTGAACTGTGAACTTCCAGATGTTCAAGCTGGTTTTGGAAAAGGCAGAGGAACCAGATATCAGATTGCCAACATCCACTGAATCATCAAAAAAAGCTAGAGAGTTCCAGAAAAACATCTATTTCTACTTTATTGACTATGCCAAAGCCTTTGACTGTATGGATCACAACAAATTATGGAAAATTCTGAAAGAGATGGGAATACCAGACCACCTGACCTGCCTCTTGAGAAATCTGTGTGCAAGTCAGGAAGCAACAGTTAGAACTAGACATGGAACAACGGACTTTTGCTGAATGGGGTAAAGAGTACATCAAGGCTGTATATTGTCACCATGCTTATTTAACTTATATGCAGAGTACATCATGGGAAATGTTGGGCTGGATGAAGCACAAGCTGGAATCAAGATTTCCAGGAGAAATATCAATAACCTCAGATATGCAGATGACACCACCCTTATTGCAGAAGTGAAGAGGAACTAAAGAGCCTCTTGATGAAAGTGAAAGAGGAGAGTGGAAAAAGTTGGCTTAAAGCTCAACATTCAGAAAACTAAGATCATGGCATCCAATCTCATCACTTCATGGCAAATAGATGGGGAAATAATGGAAACAGTGACAGAGTTTATTTTCTTGGGCTCTAAAATCACTACAGATGGTGACTGCAGCCATGAAATTAAAAGATGATTGCTCTTGGTAGAAAAGTTATGACCAACCTAGATAGCATATTCAAAAGCAGAGACATTACTTTACCAACAAAGTTGATCTAATCAAAGCTATGTTTTTTCCAATAGTCATGTATGGATGTGAGAGTTGGACTGTGAAGAAGGCTGAACGCTGAAGAATTGATGCTTTTGAACTACGGTGTTGAAGAAGACTCTTGAGAGTCTTGAACTGCAAGGAGATCCAACCAGTCCATCCTAAAGGAAATCAGTCCTGAATATTCATTGGAAGGACTGATGCTGAAGCTGAAATTCCAGTACTTTGGCCACCTAATGTGAAGAACCAACTCATTGGAAAAATCCTGATGCTGGGAAAGATTGAAGGCGGGAAGAGAAGGGGACAACAGACGATGAGATGGTTGGATGGCATCACTGACGTGATGAACACGAGTTTGAGTTGGTGATGGACAGGGAAGCTTGGCATGCTGCAGTCCATGGGGTCACAAAGAGTCGGAGATGACTTAGCAACTGAACTGAACCAAAACAGACATCACACGTGTGTGCTCAGTTGCTTCAATCATGTCTAACTCTTTGGGACCCTGTCAACTGTAGCCCGCCAGGCTTCTCTGTCCACAGGAATCTCCAGGCAAGAATACTGGAGTGGGTTTCCATGCCCTCCTCCAGGGGAACTTATCCACCCAGGAATCAAACCCACATCTCTTGTGTCTTCTGCATTGCAAGCAGATTCTTTACATCTGAACCACTGGGGAAGCCCAGACAACATACAGTAACACAAATGATTAAACTTCTAAAACTCAACATGTTGTATGGCCTTGAAGAAGCTGTGAACCAACTAGCTTTACCTTTCAGAAACAGTTTGGAAAACAGGACCTTAATTCAAACTCAGCTTGATTTCTGTGCTGATAATAAGCAATGTCGGTGATATAAAACAGGAAACGTTGATTAAGTCTCATGTAAGTTTTAAAAGCTAAATTCTTGGAAAAGCTCTAGTCATTTGCAACAATCACATTTACATCTACATTGATGAAAATGGGTACTGCTAAATCTCAGAATCATTCTCAGCTCTGGAAGGCATTTCACATTGTCTAAAGTCTTAAGAGAGGTGCTGAGGAAGCACCTGATGTGACACAGTGAATATTAAGAACACAGAGTCCTTTTGTTTGCAGTTGTGCCTTTTCTTTGATGTTAAAACCTAGCATCCAAGAATTACCAATGATTGAAATAAAAGAACCTATGTTTTCTAAAGATACTTCAGGAGGAAGAGATGTGTTGTGCTCAAGTGTAATTATTTGTTTTGACTCTAGAGGTTCCTGATCCCCAGTGGACTTTTAAAAATCATTTCCATTATGCCTTTAGAACTTCTAAGCAGAAAATATGGGAGCAGCAGGGGACTGACATTTAGTTTATTAGATCAGAATTGAGGTTTCTCGCCCTGATGCCTGCAATTACTGAAAAGGCACCCTTTCCCCAGATAAACTTTCCCCACCCCCCTTCCCCCAACACACATATCTGTGTGTTCAGAACCAGCAAGAAATGGTCTTTATTCAGTTGGGTTTCATTTTGTAAGTTGACTTTTGAATCCTTTCTTAGAATTTCTATATACCATATCAGTTTTCCTTGCACATACAAATTGAGTGATAATAATGTAAGTGATACATATATGTGCTTTCTATGTACCAGAATCTGTTCTAATGGCTTTGTGTATATTAATTTGTTATTCATCACAACAATCTCAGAAGGAATGTGAGGCATAACGAGAGTAACTTGCAACCCCATGGACTATAGCCCACCAGGTCCCTCCGTCCATGGGATTATTCCAGCAAGAACACTGGAGCAGGTTGCCGTTTCCTCCTACAGGGGATCTTTCTGACCCAGGAATCGAACCTGTGTCTCTTATCTCTCCTGCATTGGCAGGTGTGTTCTTTACCACTAGCACCACCTGGGAAGCCCTCCCAAGGTGAAACACCTGGCAAAAGGCAGAGCTGGGGTTTGAAGCTCTGACAAACACTACAATGGACTGCCTCTATATAAATGTTGCTTCTTGAGGCATCAGATAAAGGAGCAGTAGAGTGGTCCAAACAAAATCAGAATGGCTTTTGGTCTCTGTTCTCTCAGCCTAGTAGTTCACGATTAGGTGAGGGTCTGTATACACACATACAGTTAGGTAGGAATGGTGTCACTACAATGGACTGTAAGTTCCAGTGGGCAGATAAAAGTCACATACTGAACTGATTACAAAAGATTTATACAGGCATTTTAGGATCGCAAGATGAGCTTAAGGCTAAAACAGCTGGACCAATAAATAGAACCAAATATGCAGATGTGCTTTCCAAGAAATCAATTAACTTATGAAGAGTCTGACATTTCCATTAAAAAAGAACTTTATTCACTGATAATCCAAAATCATTTTCTACAGTAATAACAGAACCAAAATTTTGTAACCCACTCCAACACAAATTATCACCCTCTCATTATCACCCTCTCTTTAAAATCACTAATTTCTAGTTCTAGTCCTCAAAGCTAGCTATATGGGAACCAATACCAAATAAAGGAGATTAAGTGGCTATGCAAAGAAAATATCAATCATCTGTCNTGGGTTTGATCCCTGTGAAGATCCCTTGGAAGTGGAAATGGCAACGCACTCCAGTATTCTTTCCTGGAAAATCCCAATGGACAGAGGAGCCTGGTGGCCTACAGTCCATAGGGTTGCAAAGAGTCAGACATGATGGAAGTAACTTAATACATAATTTAAAAAAATCAAAAATGTTGAAACATATTAAATGCTGGAATATTAAATGCTTTCCATCTTAAATCTATATCAAAATAAGATATTCACTATTATTTAACATTACTGGGAGTTCCAACTAATGTGATGTGAGTAAAATGGAAAAAGTTATCAACAGAAATAATTAACAATAGAAAATAAAATATACTGATTTTTTCAGTTGATAGTTACCAAATTTACTTAGAGAATGTGACAGACTTTACAAAAACAATTTTATAAAGTTGAAGGATACAAAATAAATATGCAAAACTCAGTAAGTTTTTTAATTTATACCAGTGAAACTAGCTAGAAAATACGGTGTTAGGAAAGATTTCAATCACATTTGCATTAATAACTATAAAATACATAGGAATTAGTTTTGTAAAAATGATTTATATGTGTGCATACACATAATATATTCATATGTATGTGTGTACCTCAAAAAGTTTACTGAAAGATATAGAATCTGTCTACTTAAATAAATAGGTAAGTAGGACTTCAGTTATATAGGGAAAATAAGGCTTTTCAGTGAATGGTTTGGGAAAAATTAATAACCATTGAGAAGAAAATTAAAATAGATCCCTGCCTCACTGCATAGTTGAATAAAAATTCTGGATGGATTAGATGTGTAAATATGTTTGTTTATAAGTATTTGAAATAATTAACTTTTTTGTTAAGATTAGGGAAAATTTTAAATTTTTTCAAGATGGAGTTTATTTAATAAATTTATAGGAAGAAGTCAGAAAAAAGAGGTTTGGAAAATGGGTGTGTAAGAGAATGAAAAAGGAATAAAGTCCCTGAGAAGGCATGAAGGATGGTGATACTGATCACACCATTGATGCGTATGTGAGAAAGGATGATTCTTCATTTGCAGCCAGTGTTGGACTACCATATGTAAAGTTGTGTTTTTGGTTGTCTATAAAACAAAGAGGAGCTAAATGTGTATTTTCCACCATGAAAACTAAAGATAGGGCTGAAAAATTATTTCTTTTGAAAAACAGGAAGAATCTTCCAGAAAAACACTTAAGAGAATGGTCTTTATCCAGAAGAGAAGAGAAAGACATCAGAAAAGTGTGAACATCTATATCTGGATACTCTGGTTTCAATAGCCTAATGCTCTAAGCTGTTTCTTCTTTGGGGGTGTGTGGTGTTAGGAAGCAATTAACCAAGTGCAGTTATAACATTTTCTGCTTCTATTTCTCTGGAATCATCCTTTTGAGATTTCTCTGACTATTTATGAAACATTCCTTATTTCTCTGTTGTAGCACCAGTGTACTGGGTTGGCTAAAAAGTTTTGGGGTTTTCTGTAACATCTTATGAAAACATCCGAAAGAACTTTCTGGCCCAATATATGAACTGAGGAAAACGTGCCAACCAAGTGGTTATTTTGGAAAGGAGTAATTATTTTCCCCTGAATATTTTAGGAGGCTGTCATAGATATAGGAGGGACTGTAGGGGTAAAAATCTCTTAGCACCAATGAGATAGATAAAATTTTTGATGAATTAAGCACTAGTTTGAAATTTATTTCCTATAATTTATAGCACAAATCCTTCCTTTTCTTCTTTCTTTTACAAACCAAAGAGATGGCCAGCTGACTTCTTTTGGGACAAATAGCTGGAAGAAAAATAGGAGCTGTTAAGCTGAAACTGCTATGCCAAGTTGTAAACTACAGCAAATTTTCATGGTTGAGTGGAAAAAAATCCTGAAAGACCAGACTTATAATGGAAGTGCTGACAAAAACCAGCTCTAGCTGCACAAACGCAGGACTATTACCAGGCCCTTAGGGTGGACTAGTTGATATCATTTGCACTTTAAGCAGTTTAGGTGTTAAATTGCATGCAATTGCACAGTGTGATAAAACACCCTTCAAAGATATGAAATAATCCCTCTTTTTTTCCTGCACTATTTTCTTACAGGAAATCTTAACTCATAAATGGTAGTATTGGGTAATTTGTTTCTAGTAAAATGCAGCATAATCCATTTAGTTACAATTTTTATCCTGTTCCAGTGGCAAAATGTAACAGGTGTAGGGTGTATTCAATAGACAGTGAGCCTAATTTCACAGATCTGAGTTTAGACTCTGATTTTCTTTCTTATTGTTCCTTTACTGATTTTTAATGGTGATTTAAAACAAAACAGGAAAACAGCCAGAAGTGGATTTTTTTTAATGTTCAAGTATTAATCTAATTGCTCTTCTCTCGCCTCTTTTGCTAAGACTAAGAACACAATGAGAATACTCTCTCCCATTCTGGTTCTGATTCTCCCATTCTATATATGGTTAGCTTGTTCAATTTTGTTCACTAGTGTCATTTTGGTTTAATTCAGTGAGCAACAGCTGTCATAGGATGATTAACCTACAGCTGGGCTGATAATACAGAAATAAAGTAAAAATGATTTTCGGTTTTTGGCAAAGCCTTCTTGAGAGTGACAGGCTCAAGAGGAGGATTTTCTCTATCACTTTATGGAGACTGTCAATCTTGAATTCAGACACATTATGGCAGGCTTATGGAAATGTTGGTTAGAGGAGTTCAAAAACATATTTTAGGACATCTTTGGAAATAAAATCTTAGCATTATTTGATGACCCTTGTTAGAAATTGAGAAATAATTTTTTAGAGAAATGAGAAAAGGGGAATTGAAAGAACCAATGAATATAGTTGACCAGAAGATGGAAAATACTCAGTTTCTCATAAATGAGGTTACTTGTTTATCACTTGGATTAACCTTTCTGGAGGGTGAGATTTAAAAACTATACTCTTATTATAACATATCAACACAGTAAAGTCAGGACAATGCCTAAATGTTAGCAAGGGCTGTTTACTCATTCATTCATTTGTTCGTGCTAAGTCGCTTCAGTCGTGTCCGACTCTGTGACTCTATGGACTGTAGCCTGCCAGGCACCTCTATCTGTGGGATTCTCCAGGCAAGAAAGCTGGAGTGGGTTGCCGTGCTCTTCTCCAGAGGACTAGAAATCCTTTACATTAAGTTCTCTCTGATGAAATAGAACTGAAATTTGTAAGTGAATATAGCCATTCATCCATCCATCTATTCATCAGTACTTCATTTCATCCACCCATCATTTAATCCACCCATAGAATATTTATTTTCTATTTCTATTTTCTATGCCAGTCATAGGTAGATAAATGTTATATACTAAGGACAGAACAATGAAAAAATTTTGATCTTTATCCTCAAGGAATTTATTGAACAGTGACTGAGACATTCAAAAACAGTAAATTCATTGATAGCAAAACTGAAAAACAAGATTGTAAAAGTAGGCTATGTAGCAGGCAAATGCTGTTTGTTTTAATGAATGGGTTGGAAGTGAATAAGATGTGAGTGTTTGTGAGTGTTTACATGTATCACTTTCTAGGTAGCTATGTGACCTGCAGGAACTCAGAAATAACAACTCTCTCAACTCAGTGGGCTATCTTAAGAAACCACAGGAAATCACAATTGCTACTGCTGACTGAACCACAAATGTATGGACATGACAAAAATGTTGCAACAAAAGTTTTCAATTTTTAAGAGGCATTTATGTATCGCCGAAGCTACTACAGTGAACTTTGGCTAAGAAATTTGGCTAGAGATCATGGTGATTTTCTAAATAATATTTTCCACTTAATTGGTCTGTGCATTGAAATAGCTTCAGACAGAGTTCCCTGACTTGAATACAGGTTCTTGTATATTTGAATTTTTTTCACTTAGTCTAATTATGTTGGCTAATTGCTGAGGATGGGGGATCCATACCTGCTATCCTGGATGAGACTGGGACTATTCTTTAGCTCAGTAGTTTAGATCTCACAAAGTTTTGAATATCCTTCATGTAACCACTCTTTATGTTTGTGTCCTTCCAGTTTCATTCTGTTTCTTTACACACACACACACACACACGAACACACCAACATAAGTTTCTTTTCAATATAAACAGAATCATTGTTCTGTAACTTGCTTCCAAACAAAAAATTTCAAAATAATATTCAAGTCATGAATTGCATATTTCAATGCATTTTGAAAGATACCTAATAAAAATGCAGAGGAGGACTGTAATAGACCTCAAGTGAATAGCTGTGCTGTCTTGAAAGGGGACCTCAAAAAAAACCATGATCTCAGATCATGGGTGAGTTTGCCCAGCAGAGAAAGTACCCAGAGAATAAGTAGAAGGGAACTTTTAAAAGTATTCTTTTCAGGTGAGATCTTTCTCATATGTTTAAATATTCAACATATTTATGATTATTAGGTTTTCAAAGTTTCAGGCTTGTGATTAGTAAGGTTAGCAGCCTTTGAAATAGAAAAAAAGTTCGCAAGATGTGTTTAGTCATGTTTCTCCTTTCATTTTGCTTGGTACTAAGTGGACCCTTTGATCTTGAACAATCAAGTCCTTAGAGAATTTTCTTTATTTGACTCTTCCTTCTGTTGCATTTCATTTTTCTTGAAAGATATATATATATATTCACACATATACACATATAATCTGTGTATATTATATATATTATCTTCTGCTGCTGTCTTCTTCTCATTATCTTTGTCACTTCATTCTGCTGTAAGAAATATATAGCTGATATTTAAATGCATTTACTATCTCCACAGCACTTTGAAATTTAGTATGGTTTTTCCTTCAGTTTTAGAATTTCTTCATTTTTGAAATGAAGATAATAACATCTCTCTTATAGTAGTATGTGAATTAAATTAGAATGCAAAATTAGTGCTTAGTGAATTCCAGTCATTATTGAATTGTGGTAAGAGAATGTGTTCTATAAATGTATTCTTTTGGAAATTACTGAGGCTTATTTTGTTTCTTAGCAGATTTTTTTTATGTGTCTTTAGAAAAAAAAGTGTTTCTCAGTTAGGTACAAAGCTCTTTGCGTATGTTTATCAAGCACATTTGTCAATCATTAATTCAGTTCTGGTCATGTCAAATTTTAAGCTATGTCTCTCCATGATCAGTTTCATCAGATTATTCTTACATTGTTGATGTTTTTTTGCCTTATATATTTCAGTGATACATTTGCTGGTGCATAAAAGCTCCTGGCCACGTATTTTTGAAATTTTTAAACTTATAAAATATCCACCCTCACTTCTCTTCATTTAATGATTTTAAGTTGATTTCTACACATTTTTTATGACTCTCTCTCCTGGAAATCGTATACTTTCCTCCCAGATGCACGTACCACCCTTTTCTGTTCTCTGCTTCTTGTATGGACCACTCACTTCAAGAAGTCACCCTGCCCCCTGGTTTCTGGTTGTGTTAGGCTGACAAGGACTGCTGGTAAGACATCTCAGGGAGGGAGGTGAGGGAAGTTGGGATACCTCTTCCACAGACTCCTTCCTGGTGGAGTTGCCATGTGACTCTATGTCTTGACCAAAGGTCACCATGCCTGACAGATTGCCCTCTCCTTAAGCCTGTGTGTTCCCATAATAGCTCCTTCCCTTTACCCATGCAGACTTAGAGGTTGTAAGAATTTCTTGCTATAAATAGCACTGGTCTTCCTAAACTCTGCCCATCCTTTCTTTTTATTAAACTCTCTTTTCAAATTTTGTTTTTTTAAACTCCAAACTGATTGTATTAATATTTTTGCCAGGACACTTCAGTTCAGTTCAGTCAGTTCAGTCGCTCAGTCGTGTCCGACTCTTTGCGACCCCATGAATCGCAGCACACCAGGCCTCCCTGTCCATCACCAACTCCCGAAGTTCACTCAGACTCACGTCCATCGAGTCAGTGATGCCATGCAGCCATCTCATCCTCTGTCATCCCCTTTTCCTCCTGCCCCCCAATCCCTCTCAGCATCAGAGTCTTTTCCAATGAGTCAACTCTTCACATGAGGTGGCCAAAGTACTGGAGCTTCAGCTTTAGCAGCATTCCCTCCAAAGAAATCCCAGGGTTGATCTCCTTCAGAATAGACTGGCTGGATCTCCTTGCAGTCCAAGGGACTCTCAAGAGTCTTCTCCAACACCACAGTTCAAAAGCATCAATTCTTTGGTGCTCAACCTTCTTCACAGTCCAACTCTCACATCCATACATGACCACTGGAAAAACCATAGCCTTGACTAGATGGACCTTTGTTGGCAAAGTAATGTCTCTGCTTTTCAATATACTATCTACGTTGGTCATAACTTTTCTTCCAAGAAGTAAGCATCTTTTAATTTCATGGCTGCAATCACCATCTTCAGTGATTTTGGAGCCCCCCAAAATAAAATCTGACACTGTTTCCACTGTTTCCCCATCAATTTCCCATGAAGTAATGGTACCAGATGCCATGATTTAGTTTTCTGAATGTTGAGCTTTAAGCCAACTTTTTCACTCTCCTCTTTCACTTTCAACAAGAGGCTTTTTAGCTCCTCTTCACTTTCTGCCATAAGGGTGGTGTCATCTGCATATCTGAGGTTATTGATAGTTCTTCCGGCAATCTTACTTCCAGCTTGTTCTTCCAGCCCAGTGTTTCTCATGATGTACTCTGAATAGAAGTTAAATAAGCAGGGTGACAATATACAGCCTTGACATACTCCTTTTCCTATTCTTCACTTTCTGCCATAAGGGTGGTGTCATCTGCATATCTGAGGTTATTGATATTTCTCCCAGCAATCTTGATTCCAGCTTGTGTTTCTTCCAGTCCAGCGTTTCTCATGATGTACTCTGCATAGAAGTTAAATAAGCAGGGTGACAATATACAGCCTTGACGTACTCCTTTTCCTATTTGGAACCAGTCTGTTGTTCCATGTCCAGTTCTAACTGTTGCTTCCTGACCTGCATACAGATTTCTCAAGAGGCAGGTTAGGTGGTCTGGTATTCCCATCTCTTTCAGAATTTTCCACAGTTTATTGTGATCCACACAGTCAAAGGCTTTGGCATAGTCAATAAAGCAGAAATAGATGTTTTTCTGGAACTCTCTTGCTTTTTCCATGATCCAGTAGATGTTGGCAATTTGATCTCTGGTTCCTCTGCCTTTTCTAAAACCAGCTTGAACATCAGGGAGTTCACGGTTCACGTATTGCTGAAGGCTGGCTTGGAGAATTTGGGGCATTACTTTACTAGCGTGTGAGATGAGTGCAATTGTGCGGTAGTTTGAGCATTCTTTGGCATTGTCTTTCTTTGGAATTGGAATGAAAACTGACCTTTTCCAGTCCTGTGGCCACTGCTGAGTGTTCCAGATTTGCTGGCATATTGAGTGCAGCACTTTCACAGCATCATCTTTCAGGATTTGAAACAGCTCAACTGGAATTCCATCACCTCCACTAGCTTTGTTCCTAGTGATGCTTTCTAAGGCCCACTTGACTTCACATTCCAAGATGCCTGGCTCTAGATTAGTCATCACATCATCATGATTATCTGGGTCGTGAAAATCTTTTTTGTATAGTTCTTCCATGTATTCTTGCCACCTCTTCTTAATATCTTCTGCACAGCTCTTACTGGAATAAAATTAAGGTGTTAGCAGGTTGTGCTCCTTTCCAGAGGCTCTTGGAGAGAATCTGTTCCCTGCTCATTTGGGTTGTTGGAGGAATTCAGTTCCTTGTGGTTATAAGACTGTCCATCTCTATTTTCTACATCATATACTCCAGGATTTTGATTCCTACTTGAACTCAACCAGATTTGCTGTCCCTACTATTAGGATGTGGCTTCTTCCTTTATCATCTTAATCTCAGACACCAAGAATCTGCCAATTTTGCCATTTTTCTACCACCTCTTTCCCTCTACCATTTATTTTGTATTTGTCCAACCTCTCCTTTGGTAAAGGGTCACGGTGCCTCCATAAATAAGTATACCAGGTGAGAACTGCAGCAAAATGGTGAGCTTACCCCAGCCAGAGAGGGCCTCCCATCATATCCCTGATGACTCTGCTGTATCAAAATCAGACCAGTGCTATCAGATCTGTAAATGTGCCGAGGACACAAGAATTCACATTTTAAAGTAAAATGTCCTAGTCTATAAAATGTGGCTCAATTTTTTAAAATTAAAGAAAAAACCACTGAAGTTTAAATAAAATTTATTGTGGGCCAGATTTAATCAAGGACCACCACAGCAGTCTGCTCTCTGCCATGGTGAGCTCACACCAACAATTCAGACATAATACCATATAAAGGCCAAAAGAAAAATACAGAACAAATATGAATGCTAACTGTATAAAAATGTACAAAATATAGTGTTATTTTGGTGTCTCAGGTGGAATCTTTCAAAGTATATGTGTGGAACCATTAGAAGATAGTGCAGTCATTTCCTAAAGAAGACATTCTCTAACAATATCTGAGTTTCAGCTTTTATTGTTTGAAACAGTCTCTGATACTGGTGAGTGAACCATTAAAGCAGTTACCTAAAGAACAAATCAACACAAAATAATTACTCTTGAAAAATCTAAGTAATCTTTAATTTTTTAAATGCATCATTTTATTCAACTAGTTTAAATACAACCCCCCTTACTTCATTCTCTTAATTGAACAAAAACTGATTTCTAAATTGATCCCTCGTGACAGACCCAGGTTATTTATGTAAAATGTAGTGCTAATCATTGTGACAATATAGAATTCCTGCTAAAGAAGGTGAATTTTTTATTCTAAGTAAATGGCAAGTTCAAAGATCAGTATGGCCATTGAGACTTCCCTTACAAAAGGAAAAACAAATTATAAGTAGCTTAACATACAGATTTGCATACTTCAGACAGCTGTCCATCCTAGATGTTAATGAATGTTCAGAGTGATTAAACTTGAATTTATAATTTATAGAAGGAAAGTTAATCCACTAGAATAGGTACTACATAAAGAATTAATATTGCATATTCATATATAATATATATACTTATATATACATATTTGTGTATACATACAGACACTGAAGCAGCAAGAAAATATAGTAAAACTCTGCTATGAATGCTTCCTTGCCATTTCCACATTTTCTTTATTTTCATTTCCCTATTCACAAGACATGTTCTCACCTGTATTTTGCTAATCACATTAACATTTATCATGAAATACTATTTCATGAATTTCTTTTTTTAAAGAAAAATAATGAGAGTAAATTTAGTTTAGGCTGACCAAATAAATAAACCCTTCCTCAGAAAAAATGAAAGTTCAAATGCACCTCAAAGTTCAACTAGAATCTGCTATTTATGTAACCCTGGGAAAGCTACTTGAAACTTTGTTTCTGCTCATCTGTAAAATGGAAGTGTAAGTCAAAACAGCTGCTAAGATTTCTTCTAAATCTAACACTAGATGATTGGATTTTCCATTAACCTTTAAAGTTTCACTAAGATTCTGTCTGCATGACTGTTAGGCCATAAAATCAAAGAGGTGTTATATTAAATAAGGAAAATATTCCTTAAATAAGGGAAAAAAGGAAAAAAATCCTTAAATATTAAATAATGAAAAATACCATGCTGAAATGATAATCCACAGTGCAGCTAGCCACCACAGATATGTTAAAGTCTATAAACAGACACACTCCCCCTCAATACACATACACACACATTCAATACCATCATAGGGCCAGTGTTGCTTAAATTTCAGCAATTTGAGTTTCGTGTGGAATTTGAGAACCACCTAAATTTTTATTCACTTAAAAGTGGAAGTTACCTCATTTTTTAAAATCAGACACACCCTAAGCAATCAAGAGCTTGACTGTGTTAGCTTTATGTATTTTTCCTAATAAAATGTATTCAATAAAATAAATGCTGTCAATAAAATAAAATACAATTAAATAAAATTCCTCCAAGTACTATCTAGAATTTGTTGCATACCTTGAATGATAAACATGCTAAACTTTGGAAATACCAGAGTGGCTTATGAAAAAAAGGATATACACACTGGTGTAGAATTTAAGATTTTGTGTTAAAGGAATGTATTGTAAAGTTTCCATTGTATTTATTAGGATAGAAAATCATCAACTGTTCATCCACTACCTTTCATGAGTTATAGAATCTGACTCCACATATTATTTTAAAAAGGGAGCAATAGGGCCACCTGTTAATGGGTAGAGTTTTCGTTTTACATATGAATTGGCATAAATCCCACTCTCGTCATGCCAAGTGTTGATGCCAAATCTTTTGGAACCATCTAGATCTGTGAATTGAGAACGGCATTTTCTGTGGACAACTGAATAATCATCATCTGGACAAGGATCACCCTATGGGGGAGAAAGATAATTTTAATATTAAATGACTGAAATATGTATAAAGGAATGATTTCCAAAAGTTGATCTTTAATATGTTAGTCTTATTATGATCAAAGTTTAATTTTTAAACAATTGATTAATATAATCTCTCAAATTACTAATCACTTCTTGTATTTGGCTATTGCACTTATAAGCATTTCTAATTATGAATGATAAGTCTAATTAATGATTGTCTTAATTATAAAATAATTATTATATGTGCAAAAATTTCTAAACCATAAATATACAGCATAAAGAAATATTTCTACATAAGACAAAACAATTACAATTTAACTGCCATTTAACACCTTTTATATTAATATAATTTTTCCAAAGACTAATATCTTGGATTATATTTTTATTTTTTGGTCTTTTTTAATATAAATTTATTTATTTTAATTGGAGGCTAATTACTTTATAATATTGTAGTGGTTTTGCCATACATTGACATGAATCCACCATGGCTGTACATGTGTTCCTCATCCTGAACCCCCCTCCCACCTCCCTCCCCATCCCATCCCTCTGGGTCATCCCTGTGTACCAGCCCCGAGCACCCTGTCTCATGCATCAAACCTTGACTGGCAATTCATTTCACATATGATAATATACATGTTTCAATGTCATTTTCCCAAATCATCCAATCTTTGCCCTCTCCCACAGAGTCCAAAAGACTGTTCTATACATCTGTGTCTCTTTTGCTGCCTCACGTACAGGGTTATCATTACCATCTTTCTAAATTCCATATATATGCGTTAGTATACGTATTGGAGTTTTTCTTTCTGGCTTACTTCACTCTCTATAATAGGTTCCAGTTTCATCCACCTCATTAGAACTGATTCAAATGTATTCTTTTTAATAGCTGAGTAATATTCCATTGTGTATCTGTACCACAGCTTTCTTATCCATTCATCTGCCAATGGACATCTAGGTTGCTTCCATGTCCTGGCTATTGTAAACAGTGCTGTGATGAACACTGGGGTGCACGTGTCTCTTTCAATTCTGGTTTCCTTGGTGTGTATGCCTAGCAGTGGGATTGCTAGGTCATATGGCAGTTCTATTTCCAGTTTTTTAAGGAATCTCCACACTGTTCTCCATAGTGGTTGTACTAGTTTGCATTCCCACCAACAGTGTAAAAGGGTTCCCTTTTCTCTACACCCTCTCCAGCATCTATTGCTTGTAGACTTTTGGATAGCAGCCATTCTGACTGGCATGAAATGGTACCTCATTGTGGTTTTGATTTGCATTTCTCTGATGAGTGATGTTGAACATCTTTTCATGTGTTTATTAGTCATCTGTATGTCTTCTTTGGAAAAACGTCTCTTTAGTTCTTTGGCCCACTTTTTGATTGGGTTATTTTTCTGGAATTGAGCTGCAGGAGTTGCTTGTATATTTTTGAGATTAATTATCAGTTGCTTCGTTTGCTATTATTTTCTCCCATTCTGAAGGCTGTCTTTTCACCCTGCTTATAGTTTCCTTTGTTGTGTGGGTTATATTTTTAATAACTGCTATCAGGTCATACTTGCAAGTAAATGCCAAGCTGGAAGATTCATCCTAAGAGAAATTTACCTCAGTATAACCCAGTATAATATTAAGGTATTTATCCTTAGAGTGGGCTTCCCAGGTGGTGCTAGTGGTAAAAAAACCTGCCTGCTAATGCACGAGACATAGGAGACATGGGTTCGATCCCCAGGTTGGGAATATCCCGTGGAGGATGGCATGGCAACCCACTCCAGTATGCCTTCCTGGAGAATCCCATGGACTGAGGAACCTGGCTGGCTACGGTCACAGGGTCACAAAGAGTCAGACACAACAGAAGTGACCTAGCACACACGCATCCTTAGAGTATGTCATAAAAACTTCTATCATAATAAAACAAGACACTAACACTTCCACTTCCCAAAGGAAATACTGATTCACTCAGATTACATCAAGGATAATGGCAGACAAGAAACATAAAGCCCCGGTAATGATTATCTAATTTCTGCTTTAAATTGATACTAATTTTAAAGCACTAGGACAAAATTGAAATTAAATCACCAAAACTATAAAACAATGAAAGAACACCAAAATAGTTCTAATCTTAGATGGGCTTTGTTGAAAACAATTGAAAATTCTAATCTCATGATAATTATGGTGTCTATTTATTTACTGAGTGCCTATTATGGTCTGAACATGGTAGATGAGTATAACTTTTAATCCACAACTGGCTCTGAAGTAGGAATTATTACTCCCACTTTACATGAAGAAAATATCATTTGCCTAAAATCTCAGGGGAGAATCTAAAGAATGCCAGTGACTCAGCCAGGGCTTCAAGCTGTCTGCTTGTAAGACATATTAGTGCACTAGCACCTTCATGAAATTCTTAATAATTCAAAGATAAAATATATAAACAATAAAATCTGAAAGCTACATTATATCCATGTCACTTTCTATATAGGTTGGGGCTTTTGCCTTGTGTTGTTGGGGTTCTATTTCTTTGAGGTTTGTTTGTTTGTTTTGGGTCAGGTAAAGATCCTTTAAATGAGATTAGAGCATCACTTGCCAAACTGCCCTCTAACTAGGAAGCAGGATCTCCTCATTCCTACCCCTGTTGCAGAGGAACTGAGGAGAGCTTCGCATGTAAGTCAACACCTTCCTTTAGCATCTCCTTGGGCAGAGAGGATATATGTTTTGATGAGACGAATGATAAGAATAAATGTGATGTTTTAGCAGAAGTATTCTGGCAGCAGAAGGTGCTAAAGACTGAAGATGAAAATACTGGATCCCAGAGCTATGATTAGAAATGGATCTCAACAACTTACATGTATTAACTCACAGATGTATAAACAAAATGTGGTCTGTTCACACAATGAAATAATTTATTTGGGCAAAAAAGGAATAAAATACTGGTAGTTCCATAGCATAGATGATCTTTGGAAATATTATGCTAATTGCATGAAACTAAGCCAAAAGGCAGATTGTATGATTCCTTATATGAAATGACAAAATAGGCAAGACCACTAAGAGAGAAAGTTGCCTTGCCAGAGGATGGTGGAGGGGAAGGAATGAGGAGTGACTGTTAATGAGTGTGATTGGATCAAAAGGCACCAAGATACATGGCTAAACATTATTTGTGGGTTGTCCCCATGGACTGCAGCCCACCAGGCTCCTCTGTCCATGGGATTTTCCAGGCAAGAGTACTGGAGTGGGGTGCCATTGCCTTCTCCGATCCAGATGAAAGTAGCATTTAAATCGATGGACTCAATAAGGTAGTTTGCCTTCCCCAACATGGGTAGGCATCATCCAGTCTGTTGAGGGCCTGGATAGAAGAGAAAGGCAGAGAAAGTTAGGATTGGCTCGTTTTGCTTGATTGCTCGAGCTGAGATGTTGATCTTATCCTGCTCTTTGGTGCTTCTGATTCTCAAGCACTGGTTTTCCTAAGATTTCAGCTTTGGTTTGTTTCTGTAAAGAAACCTGACTGGTACACTGGGTATGTGGTTTCTTTGGGGAATGATGAACATGTTCTGAAATTGACTGAGGTGATGACTGTATGACACTGGAGATATATTTTTAAAAATCACTGAATTGTACATTTTAAAAGGGTGAATCTTATGGCATGTGAATTAAATCTCAGTAAATTATATCTCAGTAAGGCCATTATTTTTTATAAGAAGGGTGAACAATGCTGAAGTTAGGAAAACTAATTAAGAGAATGTTTGCTGCCTGTTAACACACATAAAACTGAATGCCTCCCATGATCAGAGATGGTAAACCAACTTCCCCACCCAAAAAAACCCCACACAACTGATCTGTAGTATTTGACAATTTCTTCGTTGTCTATACTCCTACATGGTTGATTTCAAGTGAAGTCAGTAGTGAACACTGAGTTGGGAAGACATGAACATACTCATTTCATGCAAACTTTAAGAGGTGACTCCAGCTCACCCTGAATCCACGTTTCTCATTTTCCATTAAGCAGCAGCCATGCGATGTATAGATTAAGCCCCCTCTAGGTCTAGGGGCAGAATCTAACCAGCCTAAGACAATCAGGATAATCTCACTCCACTCTCAATGACAGTGATTAGTTCAGTGTTAGACATGTGACTTCAGTTTGTCCAAATAGCTTAAAGCCTGAGACTTCTGTTCAAGGGTTTGGGGAAGAAAACATTCTTTCTTCACTACTGGATATAAATAAGGAAGCATCTAGCTCAGGCTGCTATTGGCAGCCTGCCTACAATCAGTATAGCATGAAACCAATACCATAAAAAGGCAGATATGAGAGTCAGTAAAAAGTATGCTGACATTGCTGTATCAATCCTTTCCTGAAGCCAGACTTTGCAAAAATATATAGGCCAATAAATTACTTTTACTGCCTAATCTAGTTTGAGTTGGTTTTTGTACAACCTACTAAAAGCATCCTATCTAATATATACCTGAATAATCTGCAATATTGGAACACTGAGGTACTGAGATGTAGAGCAAGGAAATGGGTCAAAAACAAGGGAGATGGAATTATATAAAAAAAGTAGGAGTAAAGGCAAGCAGTAAATTTCTGCCTAAGCATACACTCAGGAATTAGGATGATGCAAACATGGAACAGGTGAAAAAAAAGAAAGCTTTCAAAATAAGAACAAACTATTAGGAACCATGAGGGTATAATTACTATAAGGAAGCAGAATAAAGTATGTTTTTCAAAGTTTTTCAAAGTGCCTTACAAAAGGCACCAAATAGAATAGAAAAAAGCAGCTTCACCAACCAAGAAGATCTTACATCAAAGGACCTTTTATATTGACTGCAGCTCATACCCAAGTCCAAATTGAGATGCTGAGAGTTTTGGACGAGCAAGTAATTTGGTCGACCTCTGAAACTAATATATAGGAAGGGAATAATCATTTCAAAATTATTAGTAGTTTTTTCTTTTCATTGTATGTAACCACCCATTTTCCCAAGGGGTGATCAAAATTTGTTTTAGAAAAAAATGACATGGAGCAAAGTAATATCACCTTCTAATGCAAAATACAGTTTTTCCTAAAGACAACAGCCTTGCAATCCAATGCACACTCTTGAGGATTTTAGAATATCAATTACTGTACCTGGAAGATTCAAATCATAGATTTCTCCAAGCACATAGAGAAAACATTCTTTGCCATGAAGCCTTAAACAAGAGTTGGAATAGAGAGTAAGAAAATACAGAAGTTTGGGGCATCGTAGAAAGATGAAAATAAGGGAAAACCAAAGAAGGACAGGAGAAATAGTTGATGCATTTCCCAGTTTTTCCATCCCTAGACTTAAATCAGGGCTTCTCTAGTGGCTCAGACAGTAAAGAATCTGTCTGCAATGCAGGAGACCCAGGTTCAATCCCTGGGTTGAGAAGATTCCCTGGAGAAAGAAATGGCAACCCACTCTAGTATTCTTGCCTGGAGAATTCCATGGACAGAGGAGCCTGGCATGCTACAGCCCATTGGATCACAAAGAGTTTGACATGACTGAGCAACTAACACTTTTCACACAGTTTCATAAGCTTCCCCAGTGGCTCAGTGGTAAAGAATCCGCCTGCCAATGCAGGAGACGCAGGAGACGTGGCTTCGATCCCTGGGTCAGGAAGATCCCTTAGAGGAGGAAATGGCAACCCACTCCAGTATTCTTGCCTGGAGAATCCCATGGACAGAAGAGCCTGGTGGTCTATTGTCTATGGGGTCACAAAAGAGTCAGACACAACTGAGCTTGCAGCACAGATTTAAACCAGATACGGTCTCATTGATATGGACAGAGAGAAGTACATTAGATACATGAGAATAATGGAAGAAAGGCATAGGGGTCTCCTAGCCCTCATTTCTCATGAGATCTTTAAACAGACCACCTCTCATGCTGTTCTTTCATTTGACTGGGGCAAGCCAAACCCAAACCAGTGAAGCAGCCTGGTAAGGCAGAGGGAGGCCTGAGAATCATCAGTCCTGAGGCATGTTTGGTATTCTGTGGCACAAACAAGACCCTGAAAGTAGTTGCAAGTCTGGAGAGAGGGTTCAACTGTTAGCTGCAGAGCTGAGCACTGAAGCTAGGTATTGAATGGGAATCACAGAAGGCTTCTTTGGGGTCAACAGTATCTATGGAAGTGGAAATGAAGTTGAGTCATCTCAGACAAGCCAGGAGGGCTCCAACCAAGCCCAGAGAAAAAGAGTGGGAAATAGAAAAGGACTGAAAGACTCACAGACTATAGCCACTTATACCAGCAAGAAAAAGAGCAGCCAGGTAGACTTGGGATATCATCCCAGAGACTAGATGTTGATGGAACAGCTACACAACTCTTTGTGCCTGCCTGGGCTTCCTCACAGCATGGTGACTGGGTTCTAAGAATAAGGTTGGCACAAAGAGAACAGGAGGAAGCTGCATTGCTTTTAAACAGCTACTCCAGAAATTATATAGCATCACTTTCATCACAGTCACAGTTCACCCAGATTTGGGGGGAGGTAACATGGACTCTACCTCTCAATGTGAAGAGTGTCAAAATCACATTGTAAGAGCACGTGCCATGGCAGCACATGTGGCAAACATTTTGGGAAAATAGCAATTTGCCACAGGGAGAAAAGTAGGGTGTTGGGATTCCCAAGACCACCACTAGATTCAGTGACTTGCTCAGAGGACTCATGAAACTCAACATATAATTGTACTTGTGACTATGATTAGGGCTTCCCAGGTAGCACTAGTTGTAAAGAATCACCCTGTACATGAAGGAGACGCAAGAGACATGGGTTCGATCCCTGGGTCAGGGAAGATCTCCTGCAGTAAAAGATGGCAACCCACTCAGTATTCTTGCCTGGAAAATCCCATGGACAGAGGAGCCTGGCAGGCTATAGTCTGTGGGTTGCGGAGTCAGACATGACTGAGCAAATGCATGCACGCACTTGGCTATGCTTATTACAGCAAGTTGATTCAAAGCAAAGTGAGCAAAGGGAAAAGGCACAAAGGCTAAAGTCAAGAAAAAAACAGGTATGAAATTCTGAGATCAAGAACCTTCTCCCAGTGAGTCACACGGGATGCACTTGATTCCCTCCAGCCATGAGGTATGAGATGCTGTCTACTGGGGAAGCTTATTAGAGACTCCAAGGCCAAGATTTTTCTTAGGAGCTGGTCACATAGGCAGCCTCTGCATAGCATATACCAAAATTCCAGACTACAAGAAGGAACATAAGGCACATTGTTTGTGCCAACAGTTTAGATACTGTGAGCTACTTTTATTAGGGAATTCTTATCTCCACATGCCAACCAAAGGCCAACCTTGTAAGCAGACCTTTTAACAGATAACAGTCTCAGTTCTTTTCTACACATTGAACGTGGGAGAGGATCTCTGAGAAAGTGAGTTTTTTTGTTTGTTTTGTTTTTTTCAAGAAAGATTCAATTTTCTTATAGGAGCTATTTAAATCATGGAATCAGACTAAGCTTTATGTTGATTGAGAATTAGTATTTTCCCACTGGTGATGGGCTTAGGAAGAGGGCCAGTGATCAGTTAGACATACTTCCGCTGCATATGTGAATTGCAGACAGTTAGAGTTTCAACACCCTAACAAAATATCTAAATGATTACTCAACATCCATTAAGTGGGTTGGGAAGAAGTGTTTAGAAATTGTATATAGAAAGAGATTTGTGAATTATCTGACATTATTGGCTGACCCACTATTCTGGTGCCACACAGACCCTGAGTTCTGACAGAGTACTCTTAAGATAGGACTATCACTGAATTGTCTGAGTCTTCCGGATACATAAGAGTAACAGAATTTGTCTGAAGTGTGGAATGGGCGGGCAACAGAGCACAACAGCTTAAGCAGAGCTGTACTAGAGGAGACATTTCACAGGAAGAATTTAGAGGACGTACCAGCCTAACTGGGGATAAAGAATAGATGATGCTCATACCTTCAAATCTGGATGGCTTGGAGAGTTTAACACCATTAAAAAGAATTAAAAAGACATGGAGATGAGGAGGACTTGTTTAAGGGGGCAAATGATGAGTCACTTCTCAGACATTTTTAATTAGAGATGACATCAGTACAAAATGCTTATTTGAAAGGTAATGTTGTTGGACAGATGTCCTAGAGAGAAGTCAGTGCCCTATGCACAGCAGTGATAATTGATTGGGTAAAACAACAATAAAGACTATCACTAGGACCATGGATTATATTTGAATATGGACTCTGGCTTTCATAATTATCCTGCATCAATTTTCTATGAAGGCTGAAAACTTTACCATGGTTATGTGTCTGTTATTAAGAAATGCATGTTGAATTATTTATAGGTAAAGAGGCACAAAGTCTCCAATCTACTCTCAAATGGTAAATAATTGGTGACTCTAGGTAAAGATTATATGGGAGCTCATTGTGCTGGTCTTATAAACTTCCTGTAAGTTTGAAATTATATAAAAATAAGTTACCCCTCAAAAGTCATGGTTACAGAGCCATGGGAGTGGATTAATTTTCTGAGATTATGTAAAATGAGAGGAGCAGGGTTCTGGGACCCAATTCTTGGGAATACTTACGGCTGGGTTCATAAAGAAGCCATGAAAGACAGAGACAAAAAGGCATGGAGAGAGCATTGCAAAGCCATAGATGCTGAGGAAAGGCAGGGCACAAAGAACGTAGTGATAGCCAATGACTACTCACTTCCAATGAAGCATCATAGAGGGCAAGACCTGATAAAACACAACCAACAGTAAGAATCAATCTCTCATCATCTTTGAGTGTGCTGTTTCAGAGAATGGTTGGGGAAACTGAAACATTCTGACAGAAGATGGAAAAAAAGTGCCAGAGACAGGAACACAGACGGCAAACAGGCTCTGTAGCAACAGGAACTACTAAAGACCCAGCAAGAGAATCACTGTACAGAAAATCTGCATTAAGGCTAACAAAGTTTTCTTTTTCCTTTCCTTCTCTTTTTCTTCCTTCTTTTTAACAGGTAATAGAAAAACAGTTAGGATATTACAGAAGGGTCCTCTTGAGTGCCCAGTCAACCTTCCCTCCTTGTGGAAGACAAATAAGACATGGTTTTACCACTTACATCAGTAAAATGTATCAGTAAGTGATGGGTATCCAGTTCTTAGATTCCCATCACTTTCCCACCTCATTCCCATAACCTCTAAGCATCATTTATCTTACAAACCATTTTTTCAGGATAAAATGACATTGCTGTTTCTTAGTCAACTATATACCCAGTCCTTACCCATTTCTGTGGTTTCACTTATTCTTATTTGATTTCATCCTGTTTTTTTAGAACTTTTTATTTTTCATAGTTTTATTTCTCAAGGTCATTTTCAGTTTTAGGCCTGCCTTCTGGAATATCAATAACTCTACCTAATTTAATATCACTAGATAATTTGAGGGCAGTCTCAATTCCTTCATCTAGAGAGCTCATCCACAACAATACATAATGGGTTATGTTTCCTGCCCAAATCAGTCACTGTGAACTAACCTTGTGTCCACCATTACAGATAGCTATTAGCCACCTGGCATTCATACATCAAAGATCATTCTTCCCTAGCATGCCTTTAAGCATCCTCGTTTGGTGTACTCCATTTACTCTCTAAAATGTATGGAGGCAACAAGCTTATTTATCCAAATGCCACATCAGATGGAATTAAAAGAGATATTAAAGTAGATTGTGTGATATTTTGTTTAATTTCAGTATATATCACGTAAAAAATTCTTCCCTACTTACATGCACTTGACTGAAGACCTGTCTTCCCCTAATAAGGCTGTCTTCTAAATACACACACAGAGTGATGTGGGAAGAAAAGAACAACTCCCCTATGGCCAAAATTACTTTACTGACTCTGGGAATCACAGGGCATAGGCATTTTAGACAGGTTCCTTTGTTCATTTCCCTACATTACTTTTAAATTGATTTCATTTCTATTGGATATTTTTTCCTCAATGATTGAATAAGAGTAACTGGCAAATGCAGCTGTAAAGAACATGCAAATAGTTGGAAATATTTTATTATCTATTTAAGAAACCTTTAGTATATCTTTTTATTTGGTAAAATTTTACAAAGGAGAAATATTTGTAACAAATAAAGGTATTCAACTAAAGAAAAATAGTCATGGGAAGTTCATGGAAGTATAGACTGTGAATATAAGTATAAACATCTATATCATTAATGAGTTAGGGTTAGGGTCATCCCAAAGAAAAATATGGAGGTCTATATGAATAGTCACATCAAAAAATAACCAGACTTTTCAGTGCAGTTCAGTCACTCAGTCGTGTCCAACTCTTTGTGACCCCATGGAATGCAGCATGCCAGGCCTCCCTGTCCATCACCAACTCCTGGAGTTTACCCAAACTCATGTCCGTTGAGTCGGTGATGCCATCCAACCATCTCATCCTCTGTCATCCCCTTCTCCTCCCACCTTCAATCTTTCCCAGCATCAGGGTCTTTTCTAATGAGTCAGTTCTTTGCATCAGGTGGCCAAAGTATTGGAGTTTCAGCTTCAGTATCAGTCCTTCCAATGAATATTCAGGACTGATTTCTTTTAGGTTTGAATGTTTGGATCTCCTTGCAATCCAAGGGACTCTCAGGAGTCTTCTCCAACATCACAGTTGAAAACCATTGATTCTTTTAATTTTATGGCTGCAGTCACCATCTGCAGTGATTTTGGAGCCCAAAAACCTAAAGTATGTCACTGTTGCCATTTTTTCCACATCTATTTGCCATAAAGTGATGGGACCAGATGCCATGATCTTAGTTTTCTGAATGTTGAGATAGAGAGGCTAGATATGATAGATAGATTATCTATATATCTTATCTATCTCTCCATCTTATCTATGTGCCTATCCATCTCTATATCTAAATAAAGATCAGTGAGAGAGGCTGGGGAAGCCTATATGAGCAACTGCCAAATGATCCTAAGGTTAAAGTTTATCGTTGTTGCTCAGTCGCAGTCACGTCCAACTCTTTTCGACCACATGAACGACAGCATGCCAGACTTCCCCGTCCTTGACTATTTCCTGGAGCTTGTCAAAATCGTGTCCATTGGGTCAGTGATGCCATCTAACCATCTTATCTTCTGTTGCCCCCTTTTCCTTTTGCTTTCAATCTTTCCCAGCATCACAGTCTTTTCCAGTTACTCAGCTCTTCACATCAGGTGGCCAAAGTATTGGAGCTTCACTTTTCAGCATCAGTCTTTTTCCAATTCAAGGTTGATTTCCTTAAGGGTTGATTGACTGGTTTGATATCCTTGCAATCCAAGGGGCTCTCAAGAGTCTTCTCCAACATCCCAATTAGAAAGCATCAATTCTTAGGCCCTCAGACTTCTTTATAGCCCAACTCTCACATTCATGCATGACTACTGGAAAAACAATAGCTTTGACTATATGGACTTTTGTCAGCAAAGTAATGTCTCTGCTTTTTAATATGCAGTCTGGTGGTGGTGGTTTAGTCACTAAGTCGTGTCCAACTCTTGCAAGCCCATGGACTGTAGCCTGCCAGGATCCTCTGTCCATTGGACTCTACAGGCAAGAATTTTGGAGTGGGTTGCCATTTCCTTCTCCAGGGGATCTTCCTGACCCAGGAATTGAATTTAGGTCTCCTACATTGCAGGAAGAGTCTTTACCAACTGAGCTACAAGGGAAGATTTTTGTCAAAACTTTCCTTCCAAGGAGCAAGTGTCCATTAATTTCATGACTGCAGTAATCACTGCAGTGATTTTGGAACCCAAGAAAATAAAATCTTTCATTTCCCCCCCATCTATTTGGCTTCCCAGGTAGCCCAGTTGGTAAAGAATCTCCCTGTCAATGCAGAGTATGTAAGAGACACGGGTTCAATACTTGGGTCAGAAAGATCCCCTGGAGTAGGAAACAGCAGTTCAGCATTCTTTCCTGGGAAATCCCATGGACAGAGGAGCCTGGAGGGCTACATTCCATGGGGTTACAGGGTCGGACATGACTCAACACACACATATTTGCCATGAAGTGATGGGGCCAGATGCCATGATCTTAGTTTTCTGAATGCTGAATTTTAAGCCAGCTTTTTCACTCTCTCTTTCAACCTCATCAAGAAGCTCTTGTTAGTTCCTCTTCACTTTCTGCCATTAGAGTGGTATCATCTGCATACCTGAGATTATTGATATTTTTCCCAGCAATGGTGATTCCAACTTGTGATTCATCCAGCCTGCCATTTCACATGATGTACTCTGCATAGAAGTTAAATAAACAGGGTTACAAAATACACAGCTTTGATATACTTCTTCCCAAATTTTGAACCGGTACATTGTTCCCTGTCTGGTTCTAACTGTTGCTTCTTAACCTGTATACAGGTTTCTCAGGAGACAGGTAAGGTGACCTGGTATTCCCATCTCTTTAAGAATTTTCCACAGTTTGTTGTGATCCACACAGTCAAAGGCTTTATAGCATAGTCAGTGAAGCAGAAGTAGATGTTTTCCTGGAATTCTCTTGCTTTTTCTATGATCCAATGAATGTTGGAAATTTGATCTCTGGTTCCTTTGCCTTTTTTCAACACAACTTGTACGTCTGGAAGTTCTCGGTTCATGTACTATTGAAGCCTAGCTTGGAGGATTTTGAGCATTACTTTGCTAGCATGTGAAATGAGTGCAATTGTGTGGTAGTTTGAACATTCTTCGGCATTGCCTTTCTTTGGGATTGGAATAAAAACTGACCTTTTCCAGTCCTGTGGTCACTGCTGAGTTTCCAAATTTACTGGCATATTGAGTGCAACACTTTAACAGCATCATCTTTCAGGATTTGAAACAGTTCAACTGGAATTCCTTCACCTCCACTAGCTGTGTTTTGTAGCGATGCATCATCAAGCCCACTTGGCTTCGCATTCCAGGATGTGTGGGTCTAGATGAGTGACGACACCTTCATGGTTATCTGGGTCATGAAGATCTTTTTTGTATAGTTCTTCAGAAGGCAATGGCAACCAACTCCAGTATTCATGCCTGGAAAATAGGCAGGCTATAGCCTGGCAGGCTATAGTCCATGAGGTCGCAAAGAGTCAGACACAACTGAATGACTTCACTCTGTGTATTCTTGCCACCTTTTCTGATCTTTTCTGCTTCTGTTAAGTCCATACCATTTCTGTCTTTATTGTGCCCATCTTTGCATAAAATGTTCCCTTGATATATCTAATTTTCTTGAAGAGATCTCTGGTCTTTCTCATTCTATTGTTTTCCTCTATTTATTTGCACTGTTCACTCTTAGGCTTTCTTATCTCTCTTTGCTACTCTATGGAATTCTGCATTCAGTCGCATATATCTTTTCCTTTCTTTCTTGCCTTTCAGCTCTCTTCTTTTCTCAGCTATTTAGAAAGCCTCCTCAGACAACCACTTTACCTTCTTGCATTTCTTTTTCTTTGGGATGGTTTTGGTCACAGCCTCCTGTAGAATGTTACAAACCTCTGTCCATAGTTCTTCAGGCACTCTGTCTACCAGATCTAATTCCTTGAATCTATTCATCACCTCCACTGTATAGTCATAGGGGGCTTGATTTAGGTCTCACCCAATGGCCTAGTGGTTTTCTCTACTTTCTTCAATTCAAGCCTGAAAATTGCAATAAGAAGCTCATGATCTGAGCCATAGTCAGCTCCAAGTTTTGTTTTTGCTGATTTATAGAGTTTCTCCATCTTTGACTGCAAGGAATATAATCAATCTGATTTGAGTGTTGACCATCTGGTGATGTGCATATCTCTTGTGTCATTGGAAGAGGGTGCTTTTGCTATGACCAGTGTGCTCTCTTGACAAAACTCTGTTTACCTTTGTCTTGCTTCTTTTGTACCTTAAGACCAAACTTGCCTGTTATTGCAAGTATCTGGACTTTCTACTTTTGCATTCCAGTCCCCTATGATGAAAAGGACATCTCTTTTTGGCATTAGTTCTAGAATATCTTTTAGCTCTTCATAGAACCATTCAGCTTTAACTTCTGTGGCATTTGTAGTTGGAGCATAGACTTGGATTATTACTGTAATGTTGAATGGTTTGTCTTGGAAATGAACTGAGATCATTCTGTCATTTTCTAGATTGCACCCAAGTACTACATTTCAGACTTTTGTTGACTTTGAGGGCTACTTATTTTTTCTAAAGGACTCTTTCCCATAGTAGTAGATATAATGGTCATCTGAATTAAATTCACCCATTCCTGTCCATTTTAGGATATGTGGTCTCTTAGAACTGGGAGAATGCCACGAGACTCAGATTCAGAATTATTTGCCTATAAGCTACAAAATCATGGCCATATGTACATGTTTCAGGTCAGCATACATATGTACAACACACATTGAGATCTTTCAGGTATGAATATACATCAAGGAAAGCCACCATCTCCTTCTGAACCCAAGTAAGAGAAGGCTATTTCTCCGGTTAACTAGAAGCAGGATTTTGAAACACCTTGACGTCAATCAAAAAACACTAGGTACAAATCATGTGACCTCTCTTCCTTCTTCTCCAATTCCACTCCATTACCAGTGCACCTATTTTGCAGAAGAATGTAAACTTCTCTCTCATTTCATTTCAGTCAACAGTACATAATAAGATAAACAAGAGAATTCAGCAAATGGCCATGATTATTCTCTTAGTAAACAGTGAGTCAGAATCTTAACAGAGGAAAAAAGAAAAAACTAAATAGTGGATATATTAAGATACAGTACAAAGTGAAGTAGTACTAAAATAAAAATCATGAAGACACATTATGGACTCTGAAACATTACCTAATTAAAGTTCAACCTTAATTTTTTGGATGAAAGCTTGGCAAAACTACACTCTATTCTAGACTACAAGGCTTACACGTGATTATTCAGTGTGACCAGATTTACAATGAACAACTTTTCATGCTATTACATTTTTAAAACAAGAATAATAACAACAAAAGAGCAAGAAAAAAATAAAAAGACTATCTACACTGGAATTATGGAAGATCACAGGGAGACAGAATGGAGCAAAGATACAAAGAGAAGGGCTTAAAAAGAAGTGGCAATGAAGCTAATTTAGTTCAGACAGGTAATGTTTTCTACAGAAACCCCAACCTGTTCTAGATTCACTTTCTGACCCAGCTATTGGTGGTTTTCGGTAAGTCACTCTTTACCTTATCTTCTTTTTAAAACCCCTGTTGGACATCCCTTCATGGGAAGCAGGAAACTAAGGATAATTCCAGCCTTTAACGAGTTTCTTTCATGTTTCTGAGCCTTAATCAAACAATGAAAGGCTCTTGATGGTGCTCAAGGTGACTCCTAGCTGAGGTGAATCTTGATTTGGGATGATATTCAAAGTGTTTATAAACCAATACACACCAAGCAGTTTGGGCAAGTTTTAGGTGCCCCTGTCAGGCAGGTGTTAAGCTACCAGAAAGAAAATCCAGGCTCGGCCCACTCAGCCATGAGGCACAGAAAGCCCAGTGTCTAAGGCCCATAGTATTTTAAAGTTCCCACAAAAGTGTTTTAATTTATTTTAAAATCAGAATTTTCAAAGTGACTATAACAATAATGTGAATGTACTTGGTGCCACTAAATCGTAAACTAAAAAAAGGTTAAAATGATACTTTTATATTCTATATATATTTTACCATAATGAAAAATGCAAATGCCATTTCAAAAAACTAACTCTATTAAATGGTAGAAACTCATATTGAAGCCAGGAAATGATGCCAATAATTTAATACCCATAAACATCTCAGGGCAGTAAGCAATAGCAGCTATTATACAGAAAATTTTGCTTAAAATAGAGGACCAAAGTCCCAAAGAATTTCTCAGGAAAAAAATGAGTGTGGTATGATTTAGTTTTGTGTAATAACACCACTGGACTTCCCTGGTGGCTCAGCAGTAAAGAATCTGCCTGCAATGCAGGAGACGCAGGTTCAATTCCTGGGTTAGGAAGATCCCCTAGAGAAGGAAATGGCAATTCACTCCAGTATTCTTCCTGGGAAATCCCATGGCCAGAGAAGCCTGGCAGACTACAGTCCTTGGGATCACAAAAGAGTTGGATACGACTTAGCATCTAAACAATGACAAAAATAACACCCATAGTATACTGACAATTTGAGGAGGGTTAACAATAACATGATCACATAACAGGGCTTTAAAATATAATAATATAGTCACAAATAGTCAAAAATAGGCAAGCGGCAAAACAGTATAAAAATATAAAAGAAAAAGAGATAGGTAATCTTTACAAAATACCAATGAGAAATGCAGCCTAAATATACATCTCTTCAATAAGCCTTTAAATGAACAAAAATGAATACAATCCAACCTGGATTATATTTGCTTTTATGGCAATACAGTTGTAAAATAAATTAATGTTTTTTTTCTTTCAGTGGAAGGAGGAGCCCATGAAAGTCCTTAGGGCCCAGGTAAGTCATAATGCACCCCTGGGTCCTGGGAGTCCAGAATGCTGGGCTACTGAGACAGCAGGGTTCCGGAGAAGACAAGACCACAGCAAATTTCTAAACAGCACAGGAATATCAGTATTTTAACAGTGCTGTATCTGTACCAGGGCATAGAATCCTGGTGACAGGATAGGTCACCCATTTTGGGAATATTTTAAACAGATACAGGCTCTTTCTTACCTACTGGGCAACACTGCTTAGGTTCCTTGTAATCAATTTGGAATGCATGCCAGCTTTAATACATAACTCTCTAAAAGTTCCTCAGTTTTTTATCTCTGAAAGAACTGAGATATGCAACATTTTCTGGCTTAAAGCTACACATATGCCTGGAAAGATAATTCGGTAGACAGCTCTATTTAGGAAAAAGGATGGTAATTCACACAGTAAAGACGAATCTTCTTCTAAGTCGCTTCAGTCGTGTCCGACTCTGTGCAACCCCATAGATGGCAGCCCACCAGGCTCCCCCGTCCAATCAGATGTACTCAAATGGCAGCTGCAGGGCTGGGAGGAGCCATGAATCTCCATAATGCTCCCACAGAGGGACTGGTCATTTGGCTCAGTGTTTGGTCCTACCTTTCTTTCCTACTATCTTGTAGGCTGACATCAACACTCATGTTTAGAATCTAGCCAACACTCTCACTTACCATTTTTTCACCTTCTCAAGTCAATGGCTTAGATTCCATTATAACACCTCATTCCCATGACCACATCTTGGGATCTGTCATTCCCCCAAATAGTTCTAAATAAGAAATATCAAAAATTCCAGTACATCCCCTTCACTCACTACCTCTAATTCTTTTAGCTCTCTCACTCCTTCACTATTGCCATGCTTGTTCTTTTTTTAATTCCCCAGACTCCTCAACTTCCTGAGTTTGCTAGTCCATGCCTGAAATAATTATTTTCCTTATTGACTTCCCTGGTGGCCTAGATGGTAAAGCGTCTGCCTGCAATACGGGAGACCAGGTTTGATCCCTGGGTTGGGAAGATCTCCTGGAGAAGGAAATGGCAATCCACTCCAGTATTCCTGCTTGGAGAATCCCAGGGACAGAGGAGCCTGGTAGGCTACAATCCATGGGGTTGCAAAGAGTCAGACATGACTGAGCGACTTCACTTACTAATCCTGAGTGTGTTCAGTTGACTCTCTACCATTACCCTCTCCTCACTTGTCCTTTGTCTAAAAGATTCACGTACCCTACAAACATCCAGTCTTAGAAAAATCTTCTGATGTAATACCTCAGTGAATTTTCCTTTATTTTGGTTCTTTGGGATAAGGATAGGGAAGATTTTAAGAGAGGGTATCTTTCATTGAAATTAAATACTCCCTTTAGGAAGTGGAATTCTGAAGAAGTAACTTGCAATTCTCTTTCATTCTCTCCTTAGAAATAATTTCATAGCTTCCTAATATTTTGGATTTATTCATTCATATGGGGAGATGATTTGCATTCCCTTAAGACTTCTTATAATTCTATCCTACTGTATGCAAATATGAATTAAGCAAATGTAAGAGACCACAATATAAAAATTTATAAAGCCTCAATTCATGCACAAAATTTGAGATAATACAAATCAAAATATTTTAAGATTTCTTCAGAAACTGCATAATTGCAAAAGTGATAAGGCTGAGTGAATGGTGAGTTGTATTTATGCAAAGTCCACATGGTAAGGTCTCTAGCAAGTAAAAAATATTCTCTTTATTTTGTCAATATTTTATGAATCATACTTTTTTATGTGAATGGTATCTTCTAAGTCTGAGTTCAGTCACTATTCTGCTATTATTTACCATTCACTGTCATTACAATTTAAAATAGTTTTTATATTCTATAACAATGTAATGCAAGCATTACTAAATGGGGGTGCTAGAAGCAGTACTGAAAACATGCCTCAAAGTCAATTACTTTGACAAAAAACTTAGAAGTAAATGAACAAAACTCCAAATAAAGCCAAACAACTGCCATCACATGCTGCATGCTGTGCTGTTAACATGGAAACAAGCAACATGAGAAATACTAGACATAATGCTGGAAAACTTAAAAGCACAAATACATAACACAGTGGCTAGAGAGTTATCCACCCAAAACATACATCCCACATTCTTTATATTTATGCTTATGGGAAAATTAGTCCTTTGAATTTTGTGAGTTTTTAATTATGTGTCTTGCAACTTCCCTTTTTTAGAGATGGGGCCAAATCCCATGCAAGTAAGGAAATGAGCCTGAAATTCATTTTTAAATAATATATGTTTCCTTGTGGTTCTGATTATAAACCACCATGCTTGCTACACTGAAAAATGCTGAAAAGTATAACGATGAAGGAAATCATCTAGAATTTCACCATTTACTAGGCAACATATCTAGCATTTAACAGTTCTTCAGGCTTTTTTCCTAACAACAGACTGGTTCCAAATAGGAAAAGGAGTACGTCAAGGCTGTATATTGTCACCCTGCTTATTTAGCTTATATGCAGAGTACATCATGAGAAATGCTGGACTGGAAGAAACACAAGCTGGAATCAAAATTGCAGGGAGACATATCAGTAACCTCAGATATGCGGATGACACCACTCTTATGGCAGAAAGTGAAGAGGACCTAAAGCGCCTCTTGATGAAAGTGAAAGAAGAGAGTGAAAAAGTTGGCTTAAAGCTCAATATTCAGAAAATGAAGATCATAGCATCTGGTCCCATCACTTCTTGGGAAATAGATGGAGAAACAGTAGAAACAGTGTCAGACTTTATTTTTAAGGGCTCCAAAATCACTGCAGATGGTGACTGCAGCCATGAAATTAAAAGACGCTTACTCCTTGGAGAAAAGTTATGAGCAACCTAGATAGCATATTCAAAAGCAGAAACATTATGTTGCCCACTAAGGTCCATCTAGTCAAGGCTATGGTTTTTTCAGTAGTCATGTATGGATGTGAGAGTTGGACTGTGAAGAAGGCTGAGCGCAGAAGAATTGATGCTTTTGAACTGTGGTGTTGGAGAAGACTCTTGAGAGTCCCTTGGACTGCAAGGAGATCCAACCAGTCCATTTTGAAGGAGATCAACCCTGGGATTTCTTTGGAAGGAATGATGCTAAGGTTGAAACTCCAGTACTTTGGCCACCTCATGCGAAGAGTTGACTCATTGGAAAAGACTCTGATGCTGGGAGGGATTGGGGGCAGGAGGAGGAGGGGACGACAGAGGATGAGATGGCTGGATGGCATCACTGACTCGATGGATGTGAATCTGAGTGAACTCCGGGAGTTGGTGATGGACAGGGAGGCCTGGTGTGCTGTGATTCATGGGGTCGCAAAGAGTCGGACACGACTGAGTGACTGAATTGAACTGAACTGATGGAGGAAAAATACGCATACAATTTTGTATCTTAATGATTTTTCTTGACCTTAAATAAGATTTATCAAGACACTAAAAACTATCCATGGACTTTCTAAAGGGTGGAATATATAAATATATAAAATATCTCATTATATGATTACAACCTATTTAATTAGTACTGTCAGAAAGGAAAACAAAACTTTCCTTTACACTTATAGATTCTTCTGATTAGTCCAAGAATTAAACTGACATAAGACAGATTAGCCAGAAAAAGTCTAATTTAATTTCATACATACAGGAACCTGACATATATGAGAAGGTTCAAAGACAGAAAGATAAAATGAGGTATACATGTCATCCTGAGCTTAGGAATGGGATAGAGGCCTGGGGTTTCCAAGAACAGGAATTGTCTTATTTCAAGAAAATAAGAGCAGATGTTTGGCAATTAGACATTTGCCTTGCAATATAGATGCAGCTATTTAGCTAAAATTTATCTCCAGTAATAACTTTTTTTCCCCTGAGAAAAATTCCCAATTTAAACTCTTCTAGGTAGTTAAAGGAGGAGAGTAGGTTATCTTAACCCACAGGGTCTTTGGCTCAAAAAAATCCTCATGCAGGAGTGATACATTTTTTGGAGACTCATTCTGAATCCCTAAAGTACTGTACCCAATTCTAAAACATTGGGTAATTTCCAAGTTTGCCATAATAAATAATTCAGTGATGAATGTCATTGGTTATAAACTTTATCCCTGGATTGAATTATTTTTCTTGGGGAAATCCTTAGAATTATTAGATCAAATAATATACCAATTCATATTGCAAAATTCCTTTCCAGAAAGACAATTTACAATATTTCTGGTAATAGAAAAAAAAAGTAGCCATTTCACCCCAGTGTCATTCAACAGAGTATTATTTTTAAAAATATCATTGAAACATGTATAATATCATATAAGAAATGAATCGCCAGTCTAGGTTCGATGCAGGATACAGGATGCTTGGGGCTGGTGTACTGGGATGACTCGGAGGGATGGTATGGGGAGGGAGATGGGAGGGGGGTTGAGGATTTGGAACACATGTACACCCGTGGCAGATTCATTTTGATGTATGGCAAAACCAATACAATATTGTAAAGTAAAAAAATTAAAAATCACCAATTTTACTAGCAAAAAAATGTACCATTTTAATTCACACATTCTGTTATTTGTAGACTGGGATTTGCCCTGTATTTGTCAGTTAACTAATAATAATTATTTCCTAATTTGTGAACTGTCTTTATATACCCTTGGCTCATTTCCCTATGGTTTTAAGTTTTCCTGCCAATAAATCTGAATTCTTTATGTATTAAGCATATTAATCCATAAGCCATCATATTTGCTTTCCTAACAGCTTGATTTCTATTTTTTAATAAGCAAAAATAAATAATATTATAACATTAGTAGTATCAAGAATCTTTTATTTCCATAAATGGTTATGCCACTGTTTCAAAAAAACTTTTGATTATTCTCATCTGTTTATACTCTCAAATAACTTTCAGATCTTAGAGCTCTCAGATAGTAAACAAAGTCCATTGGGATTTTTTAATGTAATTATATTAAATTTATAAATTTAACTTTATGGCAACCCACTCCAGTATCCTTGCCTGGAGAATCCCATGGTTAATAAGCAAAAATAAATAATATTATAACATTAGTAGTATCAAGAATCTTTTATTTCCATAAATGGTTATGCCACTGTTTCAAAAAAACTTTTGATTATTCTCATCTGTTTATACTCTCAAATAACTTTCAGAATCTTAGAGCTCTCAGATAGTAAACAAAGTCCATTGGGATTTTTTAATGTAATTATATTAAATTTATAAATTTAACTTTATGGCAACCCACTCCAGTATCCTTGCCTGGAGAATCCCATGGACAGAGGAGCTTGGTGGGCTACAGTCCACGGGTCGCAAAGAGTCGGACACGACTGAGCGACTTCACTTACTTACTTACTTAAACAATAGTTATTCCCTTGTACTTGATATTTCTGTTTCAGTTGCCTTTGGTGTGTATTTATTTAAAAAAAAAAAAAAACAGAACACCCAAAACTTAATGCCTTCAAATAACAATTTATTATTATTTTCTTGCAATCTATTGTGGTTTGTAGTCAGATGACAACTGAAGATTCAGTCTACGCCCACTAGGCTGGATGTCCAGGATGGTTTCATTGTTCATAAGTTAAGCTCATCATTATCCCTCCTTATGGCCTCTCCCTTCAGCAGAGTAGCCTAGATTTCCTAGCCTCGGTGGCTCAGGGCTCCAGGAACTAGAAGCAGTCTTATTAAAACTAGCCTAGATTTGGCATAGGGTTACTTTTGTCATGTTCTGTTGATCAAATCTGTCACCTGACAACCATGATTCAAAAGATGGAGGAACATTTAGCTCTTGCTGGGTAAGTAGCCTGTCTACCATCTTTGGAGAGGAGCTTCCACATCTTCTTTATTGATCTTTATCTGAGAATTTTCTTCATAAAAGTACTTAAAATTTGTGTTGCTATAACAATTTGTATATATTTTTTCTTTTATGGCTTGCTTCCTAAGCAGTTATGCTAATATGAAGGAAAAATATTATCTTTGATATATTTATTTTATATTCAATCATCTTACTAAGTGGTCTAAACTGATTCTAATTACTTATTATTTTAACATCCTGGTTCTCCTGAGAAGAAATCATACTATCTGAAAATAAAGATTTTTTTCTCCTCTTTTTCAGTAGCTAAGTCTCTTATCTATTGCACCAGTTAGGACTTCCAGAACAATACTAATAGGAAGCAGCCTTGTTTCACTTTTGTTGTATAATGTTTTAAATACAAGTATACTGAAGTTGTAAACTGGACATATTTTATCAGCAACATATTTTCCAGGGCTAAATTAAACCACTTATTTTCATATGCTAATATAATACAAATGAATAAAAAGGTAGATTCTTATTCCAGATAAATTGAATTTATGGAGGACAATAAAACAAAGATGAGGAAGAAAGTAACTAATATATTTTAGATACTGCAATATTTTCTCCCTGAAATCTATAAACTTGTTCCCAAAATAAATCATAGCCATAAAATATTCCATTAACTCCCACAAATAGCTAATATCTCTAGATAGATATAAAATATCATAAATCTCAGCAATTTGTCCTTTCTTCTCAAGCTTGACTATTTACACTAGATGTAAAGAATCATATTAGACACAGAAATATTAGAATATGGCTTTTCAGCTCTCTTATACTCACAAGTGGCTGATATTCATATGGTGGAGCATATTCTTCAGCATATGTTGTCAGTGTACACCTAAGAAAGATAAGTCAATATCTGAGAAAAGAATGACTCTGAAAGAAAAATATCTTAATCTTTTAGTAGTATGTGCTTTAAACAAAATAAAAACATTTCAAGGAAGATTAGCCCTAATAAAAATTTTTAATTTTTTAAATTCCCAGGCCTCATTTATAGTGTTAACTATCACCAGCAAGGTGCCTTCCTTCAATTACTTCCAATACCACCTACTATTCTTCTATACTAATGATATGCTATCAAGTCCCAAAGCTCAGGTGCATTCCAGACAAGGGTTCTCTTTTCCACTCACTTTCTACTTTTCAAAGTTTTTGACCCTATACCCCATGTTCTCTGCTAGATGGCAACTGAAAAATAATACACAACCAGGTAGTCTGAGATTACAGTTTCCCCAAACCTCCACTCCATGAAATACATAGAAATGCTGAGTGAAATATATCCCTCTCCCCCAAGTCTACAAACACAGCCTAAGACTCAAAGCTGGAGTTTGAACTGCCTATCAAGGGCCGGAGACATGACCTTGGGTTCACAGAAGACACAGAGCTAAATTGCTACTTATACGAAGGAGTCTATAAAGGCTGTACTCCATATGCGTGTGAGCTAAGTATCCAACTCTTTGTGACCCTATAGACTGTATCCCACCAGAGCTAAATTGCTACTTCCAGTCAAGAGTCTGTAAATGTTGTACCTACATATAAAAGAGAACAAAGAAACTCTAGCCATCAGACTAGGGAAACTTGCAAGAAAGTTTCTCTCATCTGGTCTCAGAATAGGGGAAAATTTTTTTCTCCTATGAGAAATTATTGTCCTGATTCTGCTCCTGGCAATATGGGATTAGATGATCAAAGAAATTCATCTGAGAATTGCAAACCTAAAAATACCAGGAAGAAGGACATTTAAACATTTAATATATGACTGAGCTGATGGGAGGGTAGAGAACAAGTAGAAGAATTCAAAAATAACTAGGATGTCAACTAAGAATGGTTACTGGGTACAGATGCTAATATTTGTCTGGTGGTAATCACCAATTAATTATTGTCAGACATTCAAGATGTGATTTCCAGAGGCGCAACATTAGCATTATCTGGGGACTTGTTAGAAATGCAAATACTTGGATGTCACGCCAAGTCCACTGAATTAGAAATTCTAGGAGTGGGCCCCACAGTCTTGCTTTAACAAGCCCTTTAGGTCAGTGGTCCCCAACCTTTTTGGCAATAGCGACCTACTAGACTGGGAATGGGAGGACATGGTTTGGGGATGATTCAAGCACATTACATTTATTGTTCATTTCATTTTAATTATTATTACATCAGCTCCGTTGGAGACCATCAGGCATTAGATCCTGGATGTTGGGGACCCCTGCTCTAGGTGAGTCTAAAAGTATGAGTATTGGCAATTAAAAGAAGAAAAATTAGAAGTGTAACTTTCAAACCAGCAAATAGGATATTCTTTAATATTTTTAAAGAACAGTCTAATAGAAAGCAGGAAAGGATAAAAAAAAAAAGTCAAAAATTTTTCTGCTCAGAAGACCAATTAAAATCTTAAAAAACTAAACACCTTGGTAATCAAAAAGGAAGTAAATGAATTAAACCCATTAGTGAAAATTTTTCTCAGACTTAAATTGAAAATCAAGTTGTATTATATAGCTCAACGTTATGGGGTGTTTTTTGTTTTTGTTTTGTTTTTGGTTTTCAAGCATAGTTATCTATAATATTATATCAGTTTTAGATACAGCATAATGATTCAGTATTCCCATAGATTATATTTCATTAACAGTTATAACAAAATAATGGCTGTAATTCCCTGTGCTGTACAGTCTATACTTGCTGCTTGTTTATTTTATACATAGTGGTTTTGTATGTCATACTCCTAAATTCTCCTCCTCTTTTCCTTCTCCCATTGGTAACCCACTAGCTTGTTTTCTATGGGTCTGTTTCTGTTTTGCTATATACATTTCTTTGATTATTTTTTTTACATTACACATATAAGTGATAACATACAGTATGTCTTTTTCTGTCTGACTTTTCCCACTAGGCCTAATATTCTCTAGGCCCACCCATGACGCTGCAAATGGCAGGATGATCCACCCATGATGCTGCAAATGGCAGGATGATATTCTTTTCATGGCTGAGTAAAATATACCATTGTATATATATACCACATCTTTATTCATCTGTGGATGGACATTTTGGTTGCTTCCATATCCTAGCAAGTGTAAACAGTGCTGCTCTGAACATTACAGTATATGTATCTTTTCAAATTAGTATTCCTGTTTTTTCTGGAAATATACTCAGGAGTGTAATTGCTGGATCATAAGGTAGTTTTATTTTTAGTTTTTTGAGAAAACTTCATACTGTTTTCCACAGAGTCTGTATCAATTTACATTCCCAAGACTGTGCAGGGGTTCTATTTTTTCCACATCCTCACCCACATTTGTTATTTGTGTTATTTTTTAATGATAGCTGTTCTGATCGGTGTAAGGTGATATCTCATTTTTGTTTTNGTAATTCCACTATACTTCAATAAAAAAAAAAAAAAAGACTAGTAAAAACAAAATAGTCGGTCCACTTCAGTATCAATGAGCTCACCAAGTACCCAAATCTTGGTTTCTAATGCCATTCTCCAAATAAAGGAACCAAGGCTCCTGTTGGTTCCAGAACTGAGACATGTGTTAGAGAAATTAAATGAATGGTCTCGTTTAGGCTTCAGAGACAAAGCAGAGCAGGCCTCTGACTTGGCTTCTAACCTGCCTGGACACTGCCCTAACTGGGAGTGACTGGGAGTGACTGCCTGCTGTGAGTGCAAAACTCGCACCTTAGATAAGATGGGGGAGATATCTTGAGATTGTTGAGACCCTGGAGGAGGCCTGGCCAACCAAGACCCAGGCTTAACTATATTCCAAGTTTTACAAGAAAAAACAAACAGCATTAACATGAAACCACAGCTGCAATTTGGTCACAGATTGGTGATATCAGCTTGCGACCATCCTGGGATTATAAGCGGGAACCCAGAACTCCAATCGTTGAAGTCTCACCCATGGAGGGGATGTGCTGCCTGTCACCCTTTCCCAATTGGGACTCCAGACATGCTGTGACACGGGACTTCCCAGAGCTGTTTAAGTCTGGATGTTGCTCAAAACCCAATTTGGCGATGTATTCTCTGATTTTTCTATTTCTCTTTTCCTTTAATGTTAGTATGTTGAAAGTAAGCTAGATAATTCTCTAGTAAATATCTGTATTATGTACTTGTATATAATGAGTGGCTTATTTTATTAACAAATCCTTTGAACCTGGGACAAAAGCGAAAACTTTTGGCAAAACAGCAGGAAATACACAAGATGGACCCATTGCATCTCATCTTGTCAGAATGTAAAGAAGGCTGAAAACAAAACATGTACTTTTTAATTTAAAAATACTTCATTGCTAAAAGATGTTAACCATCATCTGACAAGAGCTGCCACAAATCTTCAATATGTAAAGAAAAAAAAAAAAAAAGAAAGAAAAAGAGAAAAAGAAAAAAAACTCAGTATGTGCAAAACACAATAACTGAAAAACAATAAAACAAGTCATACCCATATTTTATGTCCTGTTCCTTTCAGTACTCAAAATTATAAGTAAATATGTACAGTTGAATATCACTTGATTTGTTTATCCTGGTGCTATGCTGGAGCAAAAGAACTGTCCCTTGCAGCATAAGGAATTTAGAGACATCAGTTACTAACAGATTACCTGAAAGCAGAAGTGCTCCCAGATATTTCCAATTTCTAGACAGAAAAATTCAACAGATGAGAATGGAAAAGTTAAGGTACACACCCCTAACTGCTGTCTCTGATGACCTTTCCACCCAGAGCAGGGATGTTACACTTGCTGTGATTCAAATGCTGCTAAGTGTGCTATACCTTGAAACTCACTATCCAAAGTGGGAACATCAGCCTGCTCCTAAGCACCTCGGTCATCGCCTGTGTCTTTGAGAAAATGGCCAGTCAGGCGTGACAGGATCAATTTAGAGCATTAAAAAAATAAAGAACAAAACAAAACCCTTAAACCGCTAACATCTTTAGGTTGATTTTTTTTTTTCTCTTTTCCTTTTTTTTTTTTTTGAGACCTCACCACTTAATTGGGTTAGTGACAACAGGCTACTAGATACTTGCTTGGAAACTGAGGTGACTCATCTCTCAGCAGGCTAAATGCCTCAACATCCAAATTTCTGAAAAAAGGCACTCGGTGTGTCTTTCAGGTGGTATTTCACGAAGCCCCAGTTCACATCTCCTCTCCCGTTCTTTAGCTGTGCTTTCAAACAGGGCCACTATGATGACCTTCTCCCCAAATGGGTGCACTTTGGGTGGAGGAAGAGAAGGTCAGTGAGCACAATAGTTTCTCAGATATCAAACTGGTTACTATAAACAGTTCAGAAAATAAAAGTGTAGTTTTCTGGGCCTGGACAGGACACACAGACAGGAGAATGAACAAAGCTGCAAAGACAGGAGGTAGCAGGAAGGCCAAGATCTGATCTGTGACAAAACCGAGATGCGCAGGGCAGGCTGCAGGCTGCAAATTGCAGCCTTTACACCCCTCTAAGTTCCTTTCTAAAGGAGATCAGTCCTGAGTGTTCTTTGGAGGGAATGATGCTAAAGCTGAAACTCCAGTACTTTGGCCACCTCACACGAAAAGTTGACTAATTGGAAAAGACTCTGATGCTGGAAGGGATTGGGGGCAGGAAGAGAAGGGGCCGACAGAGGATGAGATGGCTGGATGGCATCACTGACTCGATGGCCGTGAGTCTGAGTGAACTCAGGAGTTGGTGATGGACAGGGAGGCCTGACGTGCTGCAATTCATGGGGTTGCAAAGAGTCGGACATGACTGAGCAACTGAATTGAACTGAACTGAAGCCCCTTCTTCTCCTCCCAGTACTTCGTTTCACAGGGGAGGATGGGAAGTGATAGGTAGGACCAGAATCCACAGGCACCCCAGCCTCCAATTGCCATCTGGCACTCACAGGCACACCTGTTGGTGTGTGCTGGAGGGCCAGGCACCGCTCCCAACCCTGCACATTCTGGAAATGGCAGTCATGCAGCCCCACAAGACTGGGAGCTGACTGTGACTCAGATCATGAATTCTTTATTGCAAAATGCAGACTTAAATGGAAGAGAGTAGGGAAGACCACTAGGCCATTCAGGTGCGATTTAAATAAAATCTCTTGTGATTATACAGTGGAAGTGACAAATAGATTCAAGGGATTAGATATGATAGAGTGCCTGAAGAACTATGGGTGAAAGTTCATAACATTTGTTTAGGAGGCAGTGAAAAAACCACCACCAAGAAAAAGAAATGCAAAAAGAAAAAATGGCTGTCTGAGGAGGGCTTACAAATAGTTGAGCAAAGAAGAGAAGCAAAAAGCAAAGGAAAAAAGAAAAGAGATACCCATCTCAATGCAGAGTTGCAAAGAAGAGCAAGGAGAGATAAGAAAGACTTCCTCAGTGATAAATGAAAAGAAATAGAGGAAAACAATAGAATGGGAAAGACTAGAGATCTCTTCAAGAAAATTAGAAACACAAAGGGAATTTTCATGCAAAGATGGGCACAATAAAGGACAGAAATGGTATGTACATAACAGAAGCAGAAGCTATTAAGAAGAAGTGGAGATAATACACAGAAGAACTGTACAAAAAAAGTCTTAATGACCCAGATAACCACAATGGTGTGATCACTCATCTAGAGACAGACATCCTGGAGTGTGAAGTCAAGTGGGCCTTAGGATGCTTTACTAGTGGAGGTGATGGAATTCTAGCCAAGCTATTTCAAATCCTAAAAGATGATGCTGTGAAAGTGTTGCAGTCAATATGCCAGCAAATTTGGAAAGCTTGCAGTAGCCACAGAACTAGAAAAGGGCAGTTTGCATTCTAATCCCAAAGAAGAGCAATGTCAAAGGATGTTCAGTGTACTGCACAATTGCACTCATTTCACATGCTAGCAAGGTAATGCTCAAGATCCTTCAAACTAGGGTTCAACAATATGTGAACTGAGAACTTCCAGATGTACAAGCTGGATTTAGAAAAGGCAGAGAAATCAGAGATCAAATTGCCAACATCTGTTGGATCATAGAAAAAGAAAGGAATTGAAATGTTGTGGGCGAACCATGAAAGACGCTGGGATTCTTGGCCTCTGGAGGAGAATAATTCAATCTGGGGCAAGTGATGAGGCTTGATCGCTCAGAGCTTTTGTGTAATAAAGTTTTATTAAAGTATAAAAGAGATAAAGTTTCTTACATAGACATCAGAATGGGGCAGAAAGAGTGCCCCCTTGCTAGTCTTTAGCTGAATGTTATATAGCTACTAGCAAGCTGTTAATTATAGAAAGGAGATGTCTCAAAATTCAGAGTGGCACCAGGGCCCCTCATCCACAACATGCATTTTGAGATAACATTGGCACCAGATGAGTCATCCCAGGCCATAAAATTGTTGACATGAATCTTGAAGAAAGGCAGGTTTCCAAGTAAATATAGAGTTTCATTAGATTAGGAGAACGATGTATGAGTAAAACATACTGGTTTGTCAAGTCGGTTTTGAGTCTCAGGCAGAAATGACTTAAAGACAGAGTCTAGAGTAAATACATATTTAATTACCATAGCTTAAGACAAACATTTCCATAAGAAAATTGCATTGGTTACCACAAGGTTTGAGGGAAGTTAAGTTCAGGTGGAGCCAGGTGTCATCATGGCAACACAGAATTTTAAAAGAAACCTCTTTTGAAACTTGTATAGAGAAGGGGAAAAAAATCTAATGCTTGTTTGTTTCTTCCTGCTGCCCTGCCGCTTTAGAGAGAGATAAAAAAAAAAATGTCTGACACTTGCAGCCTATTTCCTCCATTTGGAGATCCCTTGTTTTCCTGCCTGTTAGCTTCTCATTACAGAAAAACATCTACTTCTGCTATGATAAAACCTTTGACTGTGTGGACCACAACAAATTATGGCAAATTCTTAAAGAGATGGAAATACCAGACCACCTTACCTGCCTCTTGAAAAACCTGTATGCAGGACAAGAAGCAACAGTTAGAACTATGTTTGTTTCTTCCTGCTGCCCTGCCGCTTTAGAGAGAGATAAAAAAAAAAATGTCTGACACTTGCAGCCTATTTCCTCCATTTGGAGATCCCTTGTTTTCCTGCCTGTTAGCTTCTCATTACAGAAAAACATCTACTTCTGCTATGATAAAACCTTTGACTGTGTGGACCACAACAAATTATGGCAAATTCTTAAAGAGATGGAAATACCAGACCACCTTACCTGCCTCTTGAAAAACCTGTATGCAGGACAAGAAGCAACAGTTAGAACTACATGTGGAACAATGGACTGGTTCAAAATTTGGAAAGGACTACATCAAGCCTATATATAGTCACTCTGCTTATTTAACCTATATGCAGAGTACATCATGTGAAATGCCAGGCTGGATGAAGCTCAAGCTGGAATCATGACTGCTAGGAGAAATATCAATAACCTCAGATATGCAGATGACATCACCTTTATGGCAGAAAATGAAGAACTAGAGAGCCTCTTGATGAAGGTGAAAGAGGAGAGTGGAAGAGCTGGCTTAAAACTCAACATTCAAAAAATGAAGATAATGGCATCCAGTCCCCTCACTTCATGGCAAATAGATAGGGAAACAACAGAAACAGTGATAAACTTTATTTTCTTGGGCTCCAAAATCACTTCAGACGGTGACTGCAGCCATGAAATTAAAAGACGCTTGCTCCTTGGAAGAAAAGTAATGACAAAGCTAGACAGCGTATTAAAAAACAGAGACATTACCAACAAAGGTCAACGTAGTCAAACCTATGGTTTTTCCAGTAGTCATGTATGGATGTGAGAGTTGGGACCATAAAGAAGGCTGAGTACCAAAGAACTGATGCTTTTGAACTGTGGTGCTGGAGAAGACCCTCCAGAGTCCTGTGGACAGCAAGGAGATCAGACCAATCAATCCTAAAGGAAATCAATCCTGAATAATCATTGGAAGGACCGATGCTGAAGCTGAAGCTCCAATACTTTGACCACCTAATGGGAAGTACTCACTCATTGAAAAAGACCCTGATGCATGGAAAGATTGAGGGCGGGAGAAGGGGACAACAGAGAATGAGACGGTTGGACGGCATCACTGATGCAATGGACGCGAGTTTGAGCAAACTGCGGGAGATAGCGAAGGACAGGGAAGCCTGGCGTGCCGCAGCCTATGGGGTCACAGAGTCGGACAGGACTGAGCGACTAAACAACCTCCCCAAGGCACCTGCTACAGCTGGCTGAGACACCACAGCTTCTAGAGTGCTCTGCGACAGCCCCGCCTCCTGCCCTGCCCCCTCCGTGAGCGCGGAAGGCTGGGCACCACCCCGACGCCCTGCCCTGTGCAACTGGGAACTGTAGTCCTACAGCCCTGCAAGCCACCGGCTGCAGGAGCTGAGACTACCGCTCCCAGAATGCGCAGCGACGTCCCCCAACCCACCCCTCCCGGCGCCTTCCCTCTGCGAGGGAAGTCCTGCCACGCAGAGTGCGTTTTCTTCCCCAGCATCTCCTGCCTGCGGAGACAAAGCGAGGCGGCGAGCCCAGGGTGGCTGGAGTCACCCTGCAGACAGGTACATCTCCACGAGATGCTGGTGGTGAGACTGGATTCCTCGCTGACCAGCGCGGGGCTTGCACTTCCGGCAGCCAGCACAGCACAGCCTGGGGTTCCTGGAGCTCGGCTGGGTCGGCTGCCGCTCCGCGCACTCCTCGGGCGGTGCCTTCTCCTTTGGTCCCAGCTCCGCCGTCACGTGCAGTGAGGCTGGCGTGGGGAGCCTCCGTGGTTACTCACGTCTTTACGGAGAACACGTTGAAGCCCCACGCTGGGTGTCTGAAACAGTAAGTCCAGTTTAAAACAGAAGTACAGTACCTGGTACCTAGGGACCTGAATCGCCTTTTGAAGGCCTCCTTTTTCTCTCTCCCTCTGCTGCTGCTGCTGAGTCACTTTAGTCGTGTCCGACTCTGTGCAACCCCATAGACAGCAGCGCACCAGGCTCTCCCTTCCCTGGGATTCTCCAGGAAAGAACACTGGAGTGGGTTGCCATTTCCTTCTCCAATGCATGGAAGTGAAAAGTGAGAGTAAAGCCGCTTAGTCGTGTCCGACTCTTCGCGACCCCATGGACTGCAGCCTACCAGGCTGCTCCATCCACGGGATTTTCCAGGCAAGAGTACTGACTCTCTCCCTCTGGACTGCCGTAAATCTTCCCTCTGGACCTAACACCAGCTGGGCTGGGCATCTAGAGCTGAAAGTGAAAGTATTAGTGGCTGTCAGCCGTGTTCTTTGCGACTCCATGGACTGTAGCCCGCCATGCTCCTCTGTCCATGAAATTCTCCAGGCAATAATACTGGAGTGGGTAGCCAGTGCCTTCTCCAGGAGAATCTTCCAAACGCAGGGCTGGAACCCAGATCTACCGCATTGCAGGCAGGTTCTTTACGTCTGAGCCACCAAGGAAGCCTGCCAAAGCAGTCTTAATTGACAAAAAGGTATTAGATCACAGACTCTAGAGGAAAAGTCTAGAGAGAGTATGAAGGGCCAGAATGGTTTTTTTTTTTAAAGCACTCAAAACTGGAAACATAACTGACCTGTATGTAGAAAACCAAAAGATTGTGGTAAAAAATGAATTTTTAAAAAACCTGACCCAACAGTCTTGCTAATAAATAAATGCATATCCTGTAACAAAAGGATATACTTAGTAAAAAGGACACGAATTTTACACATTACATTTCCAAGTCATAAGGCAATAAAGTTAGAAATAAGTAGGGAATTTAATGATCAACTCCTCAAAAATTTTTCAGTTTTTTTTTTTTTTAATAAATTAATTCCTGGGTCCAGGTGCAAGTCCAAAACACAGAGTACCTAGAAATGTCTGTGCTTGCAAATATATCCTAATCAGATATATGCAGCAATGGTGAAATGAGAAAGTTCTCTGACTGGGAGGCTCCCTGAATGCCCAGGTTCTGTTGGTTGAAGCTCTTGAGTGCCTCCTTATGAGTGGGAGCAGCAAGGAAGGAGGGCAGTGCTTGGAAATGGAGCTGATGCAGAAGCTGGTAGCAGCGGCCTCCCTCCTCCTCAGCCTGACCTTGCCTTCACAGTCCTCTCCATCACAGAGCCATGCTGCCACCACAAGTGGGCTGGTGTTGGTGGACAAGATCACAACCACCCTGCAGTAGCACATGGGGTAGGAACTGGCAGTGGCAGCTGCACTAGGGGAAGTTAGCAGCCAGGAAGAATATATGATCTACCCTGTGCAAGGACTTGTGATCCCAGAAGTTCTGGTGAGGACTCGGAGCCAGACTGCTTGGTCTCTCCTTTTCTCCACCGTTCTTCCTGTGACTGGTATGGAAATCCACAAACACATTAACAGTGCCCCTCTGTGGGCTGTGTCAATACGTGGAAGTACAGAGATGAAGGAGTGTTTTTTTTTAATTTATTGATTTAGTTGGGGCCTGTGGGATCTTGTTTCCTGACCAGGGATTGAACTCAGGCCCCAACCTTGGGAGCTAGTTGGCTTGGCCTCTGGACCTGGCCTCCAGCTTGGAATGGGCGTGCGTGTTGATTGGTTGCGCGTGCTAATCGGCTACTGTTGCATGATAAACCACCCCAAAACCTAGCTGGCTCGTGGTTGAACTCATGGCAGCACAGGGAGCTTAGCGCAGCTGAGCCATTCTCTCATTTCCCCTGGACACCAAGGTCAGTGTATGGTCTGCTGCTGGTTGACTAGGGTGCTCTTCTTCTGGGGTTGAGCTGGGTGCCACCTGGGCACCCGGCTGTCATCCAGCAAGCTCATATGGGCTTGTTTTCATGGAGAGCAGGGATCCAGAGAAAAAGCAAAACATTCAAGATCTTTCCAGCCTAGGCCCAAAGCTGTCAGGATCATACCTACTGCATTTTTCTGCCCAAAGCACATGAGACTGAGACGGTAGCAGGCAGGAAGGCCAGGGGTTTCCAAACGGAGGAAATAGCCTGCAAGTGTCAGACATTTTTATCTCTCTTAAGGGACAAGAGGAAACAAATGCGAGATTTTTTCCTTCTCTATACAAATTTAAAGGGCTTCCCTGGTGGCTCAGAGGTTAAAGTGTCTGCCTCCAATTCAGGAGACCCGGGTTTGATCCCTGGGTCGGGAAGATCCCCTGGAGAAGGAAATGGTAACCCACTCCAGTATTCTTGCCTGGAGAATCCCATGGACAGAGAAGCCTGGTAGGCTACAGTCCACGGGGTCGCAGAGTCGGACACTACTGAGCCACTTCACTTCACAAAGTTAAAAGGAGGTTTCTCTTAAAATTCTGTGTTGCCATGACACCTGGTTTCACCTGAAGTTAACTATTCTCAAACCTAGAGATAACCAATGCCTTTTTCTTATGGAAATGTTTATCTTAAGCTATGCTAATATACTATGCATTTACCCCAAACTCTGTCTTCAAGTCAGTTCTGCCTTTTGGCTCAGAACCTACATGACAAACCATTATGTTATACTCAGATATTGTTCCTCTAATCTATGTAAATGAAACTATTTGTATGGTGATCTGCCCTTCTTCAAGATTCAAGGTAATCATTTTATGGCCCAAGAGAAACCGTTTGGTGCCAAGATTATCCCAAAATACATCTTATGGGTAAGGGGCCTGGTGCCATTCTGAGTTTTAAGACATTGCTTTCTTTCTTAACAGACTGCTAGTGACTATATAACATCCAGCTGAAGACTATCAGGGGGTTACTCTTTCTGCCCCCTTCTGATGCCTATGTCAGAAGCGTTCTATATCTCATTTATACTTTAACAAAACTTTATTACACAAAAGCTCTGAGCAATCAAGCCTCGTCTCTGGCCCCGGATTGAATTCTTCTCCTCCGGGGGCCAAGAATCCGAGCGTCGTGATTCAACAACAACCTTTCAAGACCAGCCTCACAAAGTTGAAAGGACAGATTTCTGTCTCTCCATCTTTTGTTTCACTTTTTACAGAACCAGCTGTAAAATCACATTGCAGAGGGCATGGATATAGGTAAAAAACAGTCACTGTTTTTACAATCAGTATCATCATGCCTAAGCAAGTTTTATATAAAGGTGCCAAGAGAAGTATTAATAAATTGTTGAAAAGCCCACAGAGCTATTAAACAGCTGGGATACACTCCGTGTCACATCCACCTGATTCCACAGCAGTCATTGCCAATAGACCACTCTTCTCCTGCAACTACCCCAGGGTCCTGAGAAGGCGGCTGCTGCAGCTGAGTCAAGATTCCTCTGATTCTTCCCATCTAGTGCTATTCAACATCAAAATAATGCCCTAAGTACAATGCAGAAGAATTTGAATAATTTAGGAAAGCTCTGAGTTTAAGAAATCAAGTCCAAAGGTATTTTTCATTTCTAACCATAGAAGACATTTTAAAATATTAATACCTAAAATGCACTCCACATATTTGAAAATTCTTTTCATCACATTTTGATATTTGTAGACTATGGAAATCGCAAACGGACTATGATCTACCTGTCAGTTAAATAATATATTTTTCAAATTAAGAGATCTTCAGAAAACACATTCCATCAGCTACATTTCATGAAACCAGCCGAGTAATGGTAAGGGTTTTCTCCTTTCCTTTCTGCAAACCAGTTTTCCAGGACGAGAAAAAAAAAAAAAAAAAGATATGATCCAGTGAAGACTCACAGCTGACTTGTGGCAGCAACTATGCAAAGCTTAAGAGGAGCCTAGCAGCCACGGCTATACAAAAGGCCTAATTACAGATCAACCCCGCAACCCCCATTCCACCTCCAACAAGGCTGCTAAAAGGCTTCCCCAGTCCCCACAACCAGAGATATTACAGTACTACCAGACAGGAGGGGAGTGGATGCAAAAATCTCTGTGCTCTCCCACCTCTCTAGACCCATCCATGCCGGGGTCACAATATAGAACCCTGCTTTGGGGAAGCTGTCTCCTGAGATGTCTGGTTACATGAGCCAGGGCCCTCGGTCTAATGTGCCCTCTAACAAACCAAGGGCACCTCAGCCAGAATCATGACCGCCCATCATGCCCTGCAATAGTGGGAGCCAACAGAAGAGTCACCTAAGGCCATCTGAATCACCCCTATGCCCTACCAAGGCACCCGGCCCCTAAGTCACCCAACAAGCAAAGGATCTGGCCCCAAGTCAGCAGCAGGCCCTTTACTCAAGCACTTGAAGGTTCACTAAGGAGAACAGGCCAGCAACTTAAGGAGCGACTCCAGGAAGACACAGCCAGTGCAAGATGGTGAACCACAGGACGTGTGAGAGGCCAGGGCCAGAGGAAGTGTTGGGGGAGTGTCTAATTTCCTTAGTTCTGTCTCATCACAACAAAAACTTGAAATGACAGACCAGTATTACAGCCTTTGGACTGGTCAGTGTTACAACTCTGTGTTACACCTCAGTTTTATTTAGAAAACAAAGGAAAATACATCCTTGAGGCGTGAGGGCATGCTGACCCAAAAGACGTGAAGAGGAGAGAGAGACCCCTGGCCCTCTGACTCCTCTTTTTATGTTTTTCTCCTCCCCCTGGGCTTGCCCTATGTGGGCTGGGCTAGCCTTGAATGCTGTTTGTTCTACCTGAGGTTCTCACTCTGGTCCTCAGCCCTTCCTTTGTTCTATTTTCATGGGCTTTTCCCTTCCTTGTCTTTTAGCCACCGCCATTCTATACTCCTTTTTCCTATTCTAACTACCTAACATTCCCCCCTCAAGAGATGGAGGCCAAATTCTTTGGGAATATGGGTGTCGAGGTCTTTCCGGCTTCTTCCTGCTGAACTAGGATGGTGAAGGACATTGGGCCTCCCCCTCTTGCCAGTCTCAGGCCTCAGAGTCCTTATAGCGGTATCCATCTAAGGGTGAGTGATATTTTCTGTGGTCAGCTATAGTTTTATATATCCTTGTTAAACTGGCACTGCATGTTGTAGCTTGTTGACCTGGGCAGAGACAAAACAGGTTAGACAATTGATAATACATGGAGCAATCATAAGCAGCATCAATATGGTGATAACAAGGACTAGCCAACTCCAAATTCCCATCACCAGGAAGATCCCCCAAAACAAGATTGTAGGCACCCAGAGAACTCTCCAGCTCGTTCTTTGAGATCCTATAGGGTCTGAATGTTTTTCTTGAGGACTGAGACTTTCTTTAACTTAGCTAGAGGTATTTACTTCAGAAATAACTTTTATCTTTCAGATGGCTCATGTCCCTCCTTGTTCAGGGCTCAGAAGATCTATCTCCCGTCTGTTCTGGAGTACAACCCCTGCCAAGCTATGTTGGCTCTTTAGAGCTGTCCTGAGAAATCTTATCCCCAGAAACTTAATTTTGGGGGTGTTTATTAGAATGGCACTTATTTGTATTTCTGAATAGGTATCTGGGATCTCCCAGGGGCTCACAGGTGTATTGAGTATCCTTTTCAGTTTTCTTCCATGGCTTGACTCAGTTCAGTTTGGTCACTCAGTTGTGTCCAACTCTTTGCAACCCCATGAATCGCAGCATGCCAGGCCTCCCTATCCATCACCAGTTCCCGGAGTTCACTCAAACTCATGTCCATCAAGTCAGTGATACCATCCAGCCAACTCACCCTCTGTCGTCCCCTTTTCCTCCTGCCTCCAATCCCTGTCAGCATCAGGGTCTTTTCCAATGAGTCAACTCTTCACTTAAGGTGGCCAAAGTATTGGAGTTTCAGCTTTAGCATCAGTCCTTCCAATGAACACCCAGGACTGATCTTTAGAATGGACTAAAAGTTAGATTTGCATTTCTCAAATAAATAACAATGCTGAGGAACTTTTCATGTGCCTCTTAGCCATCTGTGTGTCTTCCTCAGAAAAATGTCTATTCAGGTCTTCTGCCCATTTTTTAATTAAGTTGTTTGTTTTTTGATATTGAGTTGTATTAGCTATTTATATATTTTGGATATTAACCCCCCTGTTGATCACAGCATTTGCAAATATTTTCTCCTATTCAATAAATTATCTTTTCATTTTGTCAATGGTTTCATTCACCATGCAAAAGCCTTTAAGTTTTCTTTGTTATCCTATTTGTTTATTTTTGCTTTTATTTATTTTGCTTTAGGAGACAGACTCCAAAAAGCACTGCTATGATTTATGTCAAAGAGTGTTCTGATTATGTTTTCCTCTAGGAGCCTTGCAGTATCTGGTCTTACATTCAGGTCTTTAATCCATATAATTTATTTTTTTAATATAGTGTTAGAAAATGTTCTAATTTCATTCTTTTACATGTTGTTGTCCAATTTTTATGTCCAGCACTACTTATTGAAGGGAGTGTCTTTTCTCCACTGTATATTCTTGCCTACTTTGTCATAGATTATTTGACCATAGTGCATGGGTTTCTTTCTAGACTCTCCAGTCTGTCTCATTAATCTTTGTGTCTGGTTTTATGCCAGTACCATGCTCTTTTGATTACTGTAGCATTTTAGTAGATTCTGAAGTCAGCAATATGATACCTTCAGCCTTGTTATTTTTTCTGAAGATCACGTTGGCAATTTTTGCCACACATTAACACATATTAGTCTTTTGTGGTTCCATGTAAATTTTAGGATTATTTGTTCTAGTTCCATGAAAACTGTCATGAGTATTTTAACAGGGATTGCATTAATTGCTTGCTTTGGATAGTATGGCCATTTTAACAATATTAATTTTCTAATCCATGAACATGGGGTATCTTTCCATTTTAAAATATCATCTCTAATTTCCTTTATATATTTTAAATATCATCTTCAATTTAAATTTATAAAAATATAAATCAATGTTTTATAGTTTTCAGAGTATAGGTATTTCACCTCCTTGGTTAAGTTCATTCGTAGGTATTTTATAATTTTTTATTCAATTTTAAATGAGTGCCCCCTTTTTTGCTTGCTCTTTCTGAAAGGTCATTATTAGTGATTAATGTATCTTACAACTTTACTGAATTTATTTATTAGTTCTAGTAGTTTTCTGTTAGAGATTTTAGGGTTTTCTATACACAGTATCAGGGCTTCCCTGTTAGCTCAGATGGTAAAGCAACTGCCTGCAATGCAGGATACCTGGATTCGATCACTGGGTTGGAAGATGCCCTGGAGAAGAAAATGGCAGCCCACTCCAGGACTCTTGCCTGGAAAATTCTGTGGATGGAGGAGCCTGACAGGCTACAGTCCATGGGATCACAAAGAGTTGGACATGACTGAGCAACTTCACTGGTTCACTGGATACACAGTATCATGTCATCTGCCAATAGCAACAATTTTACTTCTTCCTTTCCACCTTGGATGCCTTTTATTCCCTTTTCTTATATGACTACTGTGGCTGGAACTTCCAATACCATGTAAATAGAAGTGGCAAGACTGGGCATCCTTGTCTTGTTCAGACTCTTGGCATATATTGGGGCATGAGCTGTGGTAGACTAGCCACGGTCACAGTACTGTTCTGAGCCCAGCTTCTCTGAGGCATTGCTTGAGGAAGCATTAACAATGGCCATTGTGCCTCCACTGAGAACCAAGTCACTTTTGTATCCCATGGCCAAGCTTTTCCCCTGGTCTTGGCAGTCCTAGATCTCTGCGATGGGAGGTAAGTGAGGCTAGAGCATTTGCTCAGCTCAGGCTGGCGCACATGCCAAAGGGTTTGCAGGAAACTCAGCAACCACTAGAGCAGTCTTCAACTGACCTCTGATCTGCCTCAGAATCCAGGCTTCACATAACCCTTCTCTTTGTCTCAGAGGTCCTCCAGCCAGCCAAGGGGGCTCATCTCTCCTTTTCTGAGCCCTAGGACTGGGGTACCCACTGTGTGACTTGAACCATTCAGTCTCTGGGACATGTCTCCACTCATGCAATCTTTTTCTTCCTCCCAGGGGCACCGATCCCAGGTTGATTGCTTTTCTTTCCTCTCTACTTGATTACATGTGGACTTTTGTCATAGTCTTGGTTGTACAGAGGTCTTTCTGCCAGTTTCCAGTTAGCTTACAGTGAGAATTTTTCAACATGTAGATGTATTTTTTAATGTGTTCATGGGGGGAGGAGAGTTCCATGTCCTGCTACTCTGCATCTTGGTTGATCTCCTCCCAACTCTATGCTTTTTACACCTAAAATAAAATTATTTTCCAAAAAATGTTTGAAAATAAAAGGATATAAAAATATATATCCAGCAAATATTAACCAAAAGCAAGTGTTCTTATTAATATATGTAATTGATATTGAATCAAAAATTATTAGTTATAAAGATCATTACCTACTGATTAAAGGAATAACTCACTAAAGAAGACATAATAATCCCAAATCAATAAACCTAACAACACACAGAATATGTAAGACAAAAAATGACAGAATCACTAGGATAAAATGAGTAATTCACAGTTATAGAGGAAGAATGTACCACGTGCCTACAACTTGGGTTTTTAAAACCTAAATCTACATACATCTTCCAATAACGTATAGATTAACAGCAAACAAAATCATGTAAGTGTTGATGCAATTATTTTCCAAAAAATGTTTGAAAATAAAAGGATATAAAAATATATATCCAGCAAATATTAACCAAAAGCAAGTGTTCTTATTAATATATGTAATTGATATTGAATCAAAAATTATTAGTTATAAAGATCATTACCTACTGATTAAAGGAATAACTCACTAAAGAAGACATAATAATCCCAAATCAATAAACCTAACAACACACAGAATATGTAAGAAAAAAATGACAGAATCACTAGGATAAAATGAGTAATTCACAGTTATAGAGGAAGAATGTACCACGTGCCTACAACTTGGGTTTTTAAAACCTAAATCTACATACATCTTCCAATAACGTATAGATTAACAGCAAACAAAATCATGTAAGTGTTGATGCACAGAGTGTAACAGAGGCTAGAAAAGACTACAAACTTCTGTTTGTTTACACATAGGTGGGAGAACAATCCAGAATCAGCAGAACCAGATCCAGAGCCCTCTAGGAGCAAAATCACGCAAGGATTACATGGAAGAGGAGAAAGAGAAACACTGAGAACAAGTTGGGAAAATGCTGAAAACAAGCCTGAGACTAGAGGATTTGAACAATGGCTTTCCAAGAAAGCCGGGCTTTCCTGGTGGCTCAGAGGTTAAAGCGTCTGCCCGCAATGTGGGAGACCTGGGTTCGATCCCTGGTTTGGGAAGATCCCCTGGAGAAGGAAATGGCAACCCTCTCCAGTATTCTTGCCTGGAGAATCCCATGGACGGAGGAACCTGGTGGGCTACAGTCCATGGGATCGCAGAGTCGGACACAACTGAGCGACTTCACTCACTCACTCTTTCCAAGAAAAAGACTTGGAAAGTATGCAAGACCACAATACAGCCTTGGGAAGTCACTGCCTCTGGAAAACTAACAAAGTAAAGAAAAATAAGAAATTAAGCCCGCAAGTTAAGGGTCCTAGAACCACCATTCTTTCATAAAAGACGCCATTAACGAAATAAAGCTCATTTCACTGATTCAACAGAAGAGGGCACTCCTGAACCAAGATATAGAGGAAACTGCCCAACTTTCATTCCCTCTTTGTACAATTACATGCTTGCTACTATGCCAAGAAAACTCAACATACTTAGACAGCAAAAGGCAACATTACTATGAGAAGAAAACAGTAAGTGAAAACCAAAACTAAACTGATGAAAATCCTCCCAAGAAATATTTTCCCAAATAGTCACAAGTTCTCCATCAACATTTCTAGTCAATGATGTACTAAGATTCTGACAGATACAGTAAAACAAGAAAAAAGAAGCACAAATATACTAATGTGAATGGAAGAACAATATTCTCATTTTCCAACAGATGATAAGGTTGTATGTTAGACTACCCAAAAGAATCTACAAATCATAAAAATAGGCAACTTTCAGGGAGGTTGTTAGATATAAGATCAATATACAAAAATATAATAGCCATACACCAATAACAAGAAATTAGAAAGTGTGATTAAAGTGGTAAAATCTCACTTACAATTGCAATAAAATCTCTGAGCTTCCTATAGGAATACAACAGAAGATTGACATTTACGAAGAAAATGTATAAAAAAAATCAAAAGGACATAAAAGAACTGCTTTATTTATAATGGATGACTCAACATATGTTACATATGTGTATGTGTATATATATAATTTCTAAAAGGTTTAATGTCTGATATTTTATATATAGGTCTTGATTAAATTTTAATTTAAAACTTCTATTGCTCAAAAGACAGTATAAACAGAGTTATAAGACTAGAAGGAGTTATTATAATATAAAATTAACTAAAGCAAGATTAGCCCAGATTTTAAAAATTCTTACAAATCAATAAAAGACAACATCTCATAAAAATGGGGTTTTTTAATAACCAGTCAATTCATAGTAGAAAAATCAGAATGACTAATACAATTTTAAAATTAATTAAAGCTTAAAATTCAGACAGATTTAGTGGTTAGTGAAATGCAAAGTAAAACTACAATGATATACCATGTTATATCCATTAGATTGGTAAAAACTAAAATCTTTCTAAATGTTGATAAAAATATGAAAGAATGAAGATATTCATACACTATTGGTGGCAAGATTTTTACAAAATTGAAGATGCACACATCTTAATACTCAGGAATTCTGAGTATAAAGAAACCCTTGCATATATATTGAAGGAGACATGTGTACATGTATACAGATATTCAAAGAAGCCTTATTTGCAATAATAAAAATTTGGAAACTATCCAGTGGGTCCATCAACAGGGTGGATATATTGGTAACTAGATAAATCATTTTTCAAAAAAATTATAAAGCAAATGTGATTAAAAATATTAACTTACATTGTAACCAGATAATGAGTTGATGAGTGTTTGAAAGTATTTTATTTGGAAATATTCCATCTTAAAAAATTTAAGTGTGAATAGATGACTATGAATAAACTTATTCTCCTGTTTTATTCTCACCTGATGTTATGACTCAAATATGATTATCATTCAAAGTTTGCTTTGGGCAGGTCAACCTTGAAAGCTAGCATTGGGCATCTTTCAACTCACTTAAAGCAGGCAGAAACCCATTCCCCGAGTTCAGGCCTTTTTCAGTTCAATTCAGTCGCTCAGTTGTGTCCAACTCTTTGTGACCCCATGGACTGCAGCAGGCCAGGCTTCCTTGTCAATCACCAACTCCCGGAGCCTGCTGAAACTCATGTCCATTGGGTCAGTGATGTCATTCAACCATCTCATCCTCTGTTGTTCCCTTCTCCTCCTGCCTTCAATCTTTCCCAGCATCAGGGTTTTTTCCAATGAGTCAGTTCTTCACATCAGGTGGCCAGAATATTGGAGCTTCAGCTTAAGCATCAGTCCATCCAATGAATATTCAAGACTGATATCCTTTAAGGTGGACTGTTTGGATCTCCTTGCAGTCCAAAGGACTCTCAAGAGTCTTCTCCAACACCACAGTTCAAAAGCATCAGTTCTTTGGTGCTCAGCTTTCTTTATAGTCCAACTCTCACATCCATACATGACTACTAGAAAAACCATAGCTTCAACTAGACAGACCTTTTTTGGCAAAGTAATGTGTCTGCTTTTTAATATGCTGTCTGGGTTGGTCATAGCTTTTATTCCAAGGAGCGTCTTTTAATTTCATGGCTGCAGTCACCATCTGCAGTGATTTTGGAGCCCAAGTAAACAAAGTCAATCACTGTTTCCATTGTTTCCCCATCTTTTTGCCATGAAGTGATGGGACCAGATGCCATAATCTTAGTTTTCTGAATGTTGAGTTTTAAGCCAACTTTTTCACTCTCCTCTTTTACTTTCATCAAGAGGCTCTTTATTTCCTCTTCACTTTCTGCCATAAGGGTGGTGTCATCTGCATATCTGAGGTTATTGATATTTCTCCTGGCAATCTTGATTCCAGCTTGTGCTTCCTCCAGCCCAGCATTTCTTATGATGTACTCTGCATATAAGTTAAATAAGCAGGGTAACAATGTACAGCCTTGACATATGCCTTTCATGATTTGGAACCAGTCTGTTGTTCCATGTCCAGTTCTAACTGTTGCTTCCTGACCTGCATACAGATTTCTCAAGAGGCAGGTTAGGCAGTCTGGTATTCCTGTCTCTTGAAGAATTGTCCACAGTTTGTTATGATCTATACACTCAAAGGCTGTAGTATAGTGAATAACGCAAAGAAGATGTTTTTCTGGAACTCTCTTGCTTTTTCGATGATCCAGTGGATGTTGGCAATTTGATCTCTGGTTCCTCTGCCTTCTCTAAAACCAGCTTGAACAACTGGAAGTTCATGATTCATGTACTGTTGAAACCTGGCTTGGAGAATTTTGAACATTACGTTGCTAACGTGTAAGATGAATGCAATTGTGTGGTAGTTTGAACATTCTTTGGCATTGGAATGAAAACTGACCTTTTCCAGTCCTGTGGCCATTGCTGAGTTTTCCAAATTTGCTAGCATATTGAGTGCAGCACTTTCACAGCATCATATTTTAGGATTTGAAATAGCTCAACTGGAATTCCATTACCTCCACTAGCTTTGTTCGTAGTGATACTTTCTAAGGTCCATTTGACTTTGTATTCCAGGATGTCTGGCTCTAGGTGAGTAATTACACCATTGTGGTTATCTGGGTCATGAAGATCAGGCCCTTTTCACTTTCTTTATTATCACCTCCAGGCATAGAGTCTGATACAAGGTAGACACTGAAAAGTATTTACTAAATGAATAAAGCAATAAAATAAACAAAGAAATATAGAGAATTCAATTCAATGAGAATTCAAAGTAAACAGAGGTAGAAGATTAACTGAAAAGGCAATGATATAGCTAGACAACATGGAAACTTTTACAGTACTGAATAATGACTTTCAGTCAGTTATGGCTACTTATAAACTCTTAGTGATTCTCCTNAATAAACAAAGAAATATAGAGAATTCAATTCAATGAGAATTCAAAGTAAACAGAGGTAGAAGATTAACTGAAAAGGCAATGATATAGCTAGACAACATGGAAACTTTTACAGTACTGAATAATGACTTTCAGTCAGTTATGGCTACTTATAAACTCTTAGTGATTCTCCTTTTCTTTCTAAAATCTGTAGAAGAGAGTAACAATCTTTAAGTGATGTATTTAATCGAATTATTGTTTGAGAATGAAAATATGAAAGACCAACATGAATATCTTCCTCTCAGATATCAGGTTAAAGCTGTACCCAAATAAAGAATACAATGAAGGAAAGAAAAAGTCCATAGAAGAGAAACGGCCTTCAGAGAAACTCAGGAAAGCAAAAGGCGAGAGAGATAAAGGAAGCATCGGTTCTTGGCATATCCTGGGGAAGGGGTATTCTGGCTCATGAATAGAACAGAGCTGGAATATATCAATCAACTTATGGCAGACAACTTTTACTTCAATTCACGTCTGGAGTCACAGGAGCAAGCCTATGCTATGCCTCCTCCACCACTCCATCACTATCCGTAGCTGAGCGGTCCAAACATCAGCCTCCAGCCCATGTCTGTCAGAGCTTTCCCCTGAAATATCTTAAGAAATACCAATGGGAAAAGGTCACTCTCCTGTGATGAGAATCATGGGTTATAATGTCCCTATCCTAAGAGGGAGCAAATGAAGCCAACAGGAAGAAAATCCTGGAGGTTTTCTAGTCCTAATTTCAGCAGTCTCTGAAGCTCAACTCTTCAGTGCACTTTCCCAGAGTTCCATGAGGTACTTGAGTGCTGTTTTCAATGAACTCCCTTTTGGGCCCGAGGTAATTTTAATTGTGCCTTCTCTTACATACAGCCAAAAGAGTCCTATTACAATCAGGCATTCAAAGTCTGAGCCCATTGATCACTGTAATCATATAGCTAATCCCCTTCACTCTGATTCCAAACAGATTGGCAACCTTCTGATTAGAGTTTGGCTTTTTATACAGTTTTTTTTTTTTTAATGAGAGAGAATGCTTTTATTAGGCTGACATGACTGGTATGCTTGAAGATTTTATTTCCCATTTAAATTAACTAATTAGAATTCTGGCTTTTCTTATAAGTTTAATGTGCACAACTCAATTTCCATGAGTCAGATAAATTCTGAAGCACAGATAAAATTGTCTTTCTGGAAATTAAAACTAAAGACCAGATGCTGGTAAATTCATCAAGATATACCATGCTGAAAGGACACTTGGAAGTTTACCAGCTGGCTTTAATCCAGCACCACCCACAGTTTGCCACTCATGCCCTCTTCAACCTTTAACAGTTGTAACATAGAGAACAACTAAAAGTGTTTTGTAAGATGAGAAAGGAAAAGGAGTCTGTTATGGCAGTTATCATTAAAGCCGTGTATTATTTAAAACACCAACACCAAGTAACATCAGTGATAACATGTATGACTCTATAAGGTGATGCACCAAAATCTAGGATAAGATGATGTACCATGGAATCACAGCTTCTTAAATCTGGAAAAATTTTAAAGGTTAACTGCTTCTTTTCTTTTTTGTCAAGAAGAGGGGCAGATTTTTTCTCATCCCACTTCCCAACAGCCAGAAAAGTGACATGTGACATCTATTCAACTAATCAGATGGTCCCACCTAAGAACCTGAATCTAAGTTACCAACTCAATCAATGAATTAATTTGGAATTAATCCAATCACTGACAGCAGTAGAAGCAGCTCCATTTTTAGAACGAGCCTAGCCACAGAGGGCCTTGAATTCTACTTGACACTGTATGATACAAGGGAAGGGAGATCTTATAGCCACTCTGGGAAATCTGTCTCACCCTCAACAAGCAACCATCATTTTAAAAAATCTCCTATCAAGCTAAAATGGATACCCCTGTCATTTCCTCCTCCTATTTACTGAGGAAACAGTGAAGACAAATCTGATAGTTCTTCCACAACTGCTGAATGTGAAGACTATTTTTCAGAAACCAACCTTGAAAAAACTAGTGAGCAAGAGGTTGGGAAGAAAGAAAAAGTGGAGGATAATTTGAATCTGCTTTTACTCCTGATCTGACCCAAGCTGTGGTTTAGTTCCATAGCAGCTTAGAAGCAGTATTCCCCTCTCATGAAGAACACAGAACTGAACCCCAAAATTCTAATCTCTGCTTTTACAAGCAAGTGGTCATGGGACTTTTGGCAAGTAACTTAGCCTTCTGCATCTTAATTTCTTTTATTAGTATCTGACCCATATGTATTTATAGAATGGATGGATTAATTAATGAGGAATTGGAGTCCTTTATTACCTCTGTGCTTTGATTTATTCATCTATACAATTAATAAAATGTCTATCCAAATGGCCTTGTAATGATGTGAGGAGGAAAATGATAGAGGATCATGTATACTTTGAAGGATATGGAATGCTCCTATCCATTTAAGCATGAAAGACAATGTACTAGAAGGGTTAAGAACAACAGACCCTGCAGTCAGATAGACCAGACACGAAGTTAAAACCCAACCCTGGTGCTTATTAAGTAAGGACCAGAGGAAATCCTGGAAAGTTACTTTACTTCTCTGAGCCCCTTTGTAGTGGAGATAGTAGCAACATCCATCTCAAAGAATGAGGATTAAATGAAACAAGGTATGAAAGCCCTTAGCTCAGTGCCAGAGTATGTGCTCATTAACACTAAAAGAAAAAAAAATACTGTAATGATACTAAGTAAACAGAAGAACATGATTTACTTTTCATTTTAATTGTATTATTCAAGCTGCTTAATGGAGAACAAACTGAAAGGGACAAGACTGGAAGCAGAGAAACTAGTTAAGATATTTGTATTAGCAACTGGTCTGGGTCACTGACTTTTCTTTCTCCAGTCTCAAATATCCACTTGCTATCTAACATTTGCTTTCCCTTCCATCTTTACTGCCTCAGTGAATGGCCCCATTAAGCCTTTGTTGCCTAAGCCAGAAGCCTGGTATTCAACTTTGAATCTTCTCTACCTTCATAACTAACCAATCATCAAGTAAATGTTTATTACTCTCTTAAAATGTCTAAAATCTGAGCCCTTCTTTCCCTCCATGCCACCATCACTAAAGCTCAGGTCTTTATTGTGTCTTGCCTTGATTAGTTCAGCAGTCTCTTGACTGTAGTCTCAGGTACCTACCAATCTGTTTTCTGCTTTCTGAACACAAATCTGATCTTTCCTACACCACAGGTGAAAACTTTTCACTCCGCCCACATGATAAACCATATTCCTTAACATAGCTTTCAGGCCTTGCTTGCTTTGTCCCCAGCATCTCTCTCCAACTTTGACTATCACCAGGGCAAATGTGTACTCTGAGCCAGGCATGTTCATCATAGGTCCCATGTCTGTATGGCCAATATTCTCTGCCTGGGCTGCCCTTCTCTCCTGTTGGTCTCAGTTCAGTTCAGTCACTCAGTTGTGTCCAACTCTTTGCGACCCCATGAACTGCAGCATGCCAGGCATTCTTGTCCATCACCAACTGCCAGAGTCTACCCAAACTCATGTCCATTGAGTCGGTGATGCCATCCAACCATCTCATCCTCTGTCGTCCCCTTCTCCTCCTGACCCCAATCTTTCCCAGCATCAGTTCAGTTCAGTTCAGTCAGTCATGTCCGACTGTTTGCCACCCCATGAATCGCAGCATGCCAGGCCTCTCTGTCCATCATCAACTCCCGGAGTTCACTCAGATTCACATCCATCGAATCAGTGATGCCACCCAGCCATCTCATCCTCTGTCGTCCCCTTCTCGTCCTGCCCCCAATCCCTCCCAGCATCAGAGTCTTTTCCAATGAGTCAACTCTTCGCATGAGATGGCCAAAGTACTGGAGTTTCAGCTTTAGCATCATTCCTTCCAAAGAAATCCCAGGGCTGATCTCCTTCAGAATGGACTGGTTGGATCTCCTTGCAGTCCAAGGGACTCTCAAGAGTCTTCTCCAACACCACAGTTCAAAAGCATCAATTCTTCTGCGCTCAGCCTTCTTCACAGTCCAACTCTCACATCCATACATGACTACTGGAAAAACCATAGCCTTGACTAGATGGACCTTAGTCGGCAAAGTAACATCTCTGCTTTTGAATATGCTATCTAGGTTGGTCATAACTTTTCTTCCAAGGAGTAAGAGTCTTTTAATTTCATGGCTGCAGTCACCATCTGCAGTGATTTTGGAGCCCCAAAAATAAAGTCTGATACTGTTTCCACTGTTTCCCCATCTATTTCCCAAGAAGTGATGGACCGGATGTCATGATCTTCGTTTTCTGAATGTTGAGCTTTAAGCCAACTTTTTCACTCTCCTCTTTTACTTTCCTCAAGAGGCTTTTTAGTTCCTCTTCACTTTCTGCCATAAGGGTGGTGTCATCTGCATATGTGAGGTTATTGGTATTTCTCCTGGCAATCTTGATTCCAGCTTGTATTTCTTCCAGTCCAGTGTTTCTCATGATGTACTCTGCATATAAGTTAAATAAGCATCAGGGTCTTTTAAAATGAGTCAGCTCTTCGCATCAAAGTATTGGAGTCAAACTATTGTGGTCAAAGTATTGGAGTTTCAGCTTCAACATCAGTCCTTCCAATGAACACCCAGGACTTATCTCCTTTAGAATGGACTGGTTGGATCTCCTTGCTGTCCAAGGGACTATCAAAAGTCTTCTCCAACACCACAGTTCAAAAGCATCAATTCTTTGGTGCTCAGCTTTCTTCACAGTCCAACTCTCACATCCATACATGACCACAGGAAAAACCATAGCCTTGACTAGAGGGACCTTTGTGGACAAAGTAATACCTCTGCTTTTTAATATGCTGTCTAGGTTGGTCATAACTCTCCTTCCAAGGAGTAAGTGTCTTTTAATTTCATGGCTGCAGTTACCATGTGCAGTGATTTTGGAGCCCCTCAAAATAGTCAGCCACTCTTTCCACTGTTTCCCCATCTATTTGCCATGAAGTGATGGGACCAGATGCCATGATCTTCGTTTTCTGAATGTTGAGCTTTAAGCCAACTTTTTCACTCTCCTCTTTCACTTGCATCAAGAGGCTCTTTAGTTCTTCACTTTCTGCCATAAAGGTAGTGTCATCTGCATATCTGAGGTTATTGATATTTCTCTCAGCAATCTGGATTCCACCTTGTGCTTCCTCCAGCCCAGCATTTCTCATGATATACTCTGCATAGAAGTTAAATAAGCAGGGTGACAATATACAGCCTTGACATACTCCTTTTCCTATTTGGAACCAGTCTGTTGTTCCATGTCCAGCTCTAACTGTGCTTCCTGACCTGCATATAGGTTTCTCAAGAGGCAGGTCAGGTGGTCTGGTATTCCAGTCTCCTTCAGTATTTTCCACAGTTTCTTGTGATCCACACAGTCAAAGGTTTTGGCATAGTCAATAAAGCAGAAATAGATGTTTTTCTTGCCTTTTCAATGATCCAGTGGATACTGGCAATTTGATGTCTGGTTCCTCTGCCTTTTCTAAAACCAGCTTGAACATCTGGAAGTTCATGGTTCACAGATTGCTGAAGCCTGGCTTGGAGAATTTTGAGCATTACTTTACTAGTGTGTGAGATGAGTGTTCCTGTTGGTCTAGCTAATTCCAACTCCTATTTCATGATTCAGCTCACGTTTCACTATGTTCACCCTAGCATGTTGTAGGGTATAGAGTGGCTTTAGTTCAGTTCAGTCACTCAGTTGTTTCCGACTCTTTGCGAACCCATGGATTGCAGCACACCAGGCTTCCCTGTCCATCACCAACTCCCAGAGTTTGCTCAATCTCATGCCCATTGAGTCGGTGATGCTATCCAACCATCTCCACCTCTGTCATCCCTTTCTCCTCCTGCCTTCAATCCTTCCCAGGATCAGGGTCTTTACCAATGAATCATTTCTTCGCATCAGGTAGCCAGAGTATTGGAGCTTCAGCTTCAGCATCAGTCCTTCTGATGAATATTTAGGGTTGATTTCATTTAGAACTGACTGGTTTGATCTCCTTGCAGTCCAAAGGATTCTCAAGAGTCTTCTCCAACACCACAGTTCAAAAGCATCAATTCTTTGGTGCTCAGCTTTCTTTATAGTTCAACTCTCACATCCATACATGACCACTGGAAAAACCATAGACTATAGGTCCGTCTAGTCAAGGCTATGGTTTTTCCTGTGGTCATGTATGGATGTGACAGTTGGACTGTAAAGAAGGCGGAGTGCCGAAGAATTGATGCTTTTGAACTGTGGTGTTGGAGAAGACTCTTGAGAGTCCCTTGGACTGCAAGGAGATCCAACCAGTCCATTCTGAAGGAGATCAACCCTGGGATTTCTTTGGAAGGAATGATGCTGAAGCTGAAGCTCCAGTACTTTGGCCACCTCATGAGAAGAGTTGACTCACTGGAAAGGACCCTGATGCTGGGAGGGATTGGGGCAGGAGAAGAAGGGGAAGACCGAGGATGAGATGGCTGGATGGCATCATGGACTCAATGGAAGTGAGTCTGAGTGAACTCCAGGAGATGGTGATGGAGAGGGAGGCCTTGCGTGCTGCGATTCATGAGGTCGCAAAGAGTTGGACACGACTGAGCGACTGAACTGAACTGAACTGATACAGACCTTGGTCAGCAAAGTAATGTCTCTGCTTTGTAATATGCTGTCTAGGTTGGTCACAGCTTTTCTTCCAAGGAGCAAGTGTCTTTTAATTTCATGGCTGCAGTCACCATCTGCAGTGATTTTGGAGCCCAGGAAAATATAGTCTGTCACTGTTTCTATTGTTTCCCCTCCTAATTGCCATCTAATGATGGGACTGGATGCCATGATCTTCATTTTTTGAGTGTTGAGTTTTAAGCCAACTTTTTCACTCTCCTCTTTCACTTTCATCAAGAGGCTCTTCAAATCCTCTTAGCTTTTTGACTTAAGGGTCGTGTCATCTGTATATCTGAGGTTACTAATATATTTCTCCTGGCAATCTTGATTCCAGCTTGTGCTTCATCCAGCCCAGCATTTCACATGGTGTACTCTGCATATAAGTTAAATAAGCAGGGAGACAATATACAGCCTTGTTGTATTCCTTTCCCAATTTTGAACCAGTCTATTGTTCCTTGTCCAATAGATTGGCTTATTCAACCTCTATTCCATCTTCCCTTGTTTTTCTCTACTTTGAAGACTCTTGTAGCCAAGGGTGGCCATGTCATAATTTATCCAATAGATATAAAATAAAGATCCTCTTCATTTTCCAACATCCTCCTTTCTAGAACAGAGTGCTGTTGGGAGACATAGTAACCATCTTGAGACTATGAGGATGAAAGCTACCTAGCAAAACTGGGAGAGAAGTAAGACAAAAAGACCCTGTATCCTTGATGGCATTGTTTAGGTGCCACACCAGTTTTGAACTCCCTTATATTTCATGCCAGATGACCAAATTCCTTAATTATTTAAGTGCTTCTAGTTAGGTTTTCTATCACTTTCACAAAGTATATCTCCTACTAATACACAAGAAATGACTAGTTATTTTTCTGTTGTTTATGTTGAAAGAATAGAACTCAGATATATGGAACAAATAAAATTTGTTTAGGCCTAATAATTTTTGGAAGCTATTTGAAAGGAATATATTGTTCTTACATGTTAGGGTAATAAGTTAACTATGTAAGCAGTAAATATGGGACCAAATTAAATATGGATAGTAGGAAAGATTTCTGTAATTCTGGAAAGTTCATATTCTTGTGAAATTACCTCTGTGGCTCAAAGATGCATAGTATAGTACTATCCACTGGGACCTGCTGAAGACTTACTTTAAGTAATTATAAATAACAATAAATTTATGACAACTACATAAACTTCCAATATCATAAAGATTAATACAGGCTTATCATTAATGGGCATAGGAAGGAAACAGGATTAAGTACAAATTACACAATATTGACATTTTGAAAATCTTTACCACTCATTTGTTTTATTAGCTCATCAGTCTCAAAAGTTTGAACTGCTTGCATGACTTATTGATTAGCTATGACAAAACTATACCTATAGGCCAAATAATGGTAGAAGTAGCCATGTAATCATGGTAGTTAGAGACATGAAGGTTGATTTCAATTACCTATTGCTGTGGCTTAAATGTTCCTGGCTTAAAGTAATAATCATGCTATTATCTCTGATTATTATGTGGGATGATGGGCTCCACTCGGTGGTTTTTCTGCCCCATGTGATGTCAGTGAGAGCTAAAGTCATTAGGTATCTGACTACACTGAATAGCTCACTCACACGGCTGGCAGTTGGTTTTGTCTGTTGTCTGGGAAGCTCAGCTGGAGCTGTCAAATACAGTGCCTTTGTTCTCTTCCATATGTCTTGGTTACTTACAGCATGTCAGCTAGAGTCCAAGAATCAGAAAGCAGCAACTACCGGTCCTTTAAAGTCTGCACTCAGAAGTCTTAGGACATCAGTTTTGCTCCATTCCACTGATCAAACCTAGTCATAAGGCCAGACAAGAGAGATACCTCTGCCTCTTGATGGGAGCATGCATATACAGAGAGAGAAGGAACTGCTGGCAGCCACCTCTGGAGACTAGTGACCACACTTTCACCAGTACTTCCTTCAAAAGCTTAGTGCTCAAGGCTAAATGTAGCAATTATCATCTCTGAGTTAGCAAAAGAAAGTGATATTCAGAGTCCTAGTTGATCAATCATTCAGAGAAGCAGCTTAGTAGAGTAGCTAAGACCATGAACTTTGATGTAAGACCTTCTCAGTTCAAATTCTGGCTCATTATTACTTACCAGCTTGAACATGTCACTCAACTTCTCCATACCTCTTATTTTTCCCCCTTCATAGAATGTGGATGATGATGGAATCAACTCATAGTGAGTAAATAAGTCAGTATATATAAAACCCTTAAAATGGTGCCTGGTACATAATAAACATCATATAAATATTTGCTATTAGTAGTGTTACTCTTAAGTTATAAGTTATTTAAACTCCATGAAGAGGAAAAAAAAGAAAAACACCAGCACAGGTAAAAAGAATATAATCAAACTCTTTTCCCACATCTCTGTTCAGTTTCATTTACAGACATGCTCCACTAGCAGCAAGATGCCCTCTATAACTTGTTACCTGGAACACCAGAGGGCACTTTGCCCAAAACTCTGATTACTATACTAGAGTGCTTTCTGATTGGCCTGGCCTGGGTCATATGCCCAGGTGTTTGTGGGTTTGTGAGGAGGTGAGAGTGGAGAAGAGAATCATCCCATTCATCACACAGTCTAATTGGATTGCACTGAATGGAAGAGAGAATGTTATCCAAAAGAAGAAAGTTGGACACAGAAACAAAAGGTCCTACAACAAATAAGAAGAATCAACAAAAAGATATATACCTGCACATTCATAGCAGCACTATTCACAACAACCTAAGTGTCCAACAAGAAGATGTGGTACATGTATACAATGGAACATTACTCAGCCATAAAAAATAAAGAAAAAAAATGCCATTGGCAGCAACGTGAATGGACACAGAGATTATCATACAAGTGAAGTAACTGAGAAAGAGACAAATACTGGGTTGGCCAAAAAGTTTGTTGGATTTTTCCACAAGATGGTATGGAAAAATCAGAACAAACTTTTTGGCCAACTCAATACTATATATCACTTACACTTGGAGTCTAAAATATCACACAGTGAACTTTCTATTTACAAAACAGAAACAGACTCAGAGACAGAAACAGATTTGTGGTTTGCTAAGAGAGAAGGATGGATTTGGAGTTTGGGATTAGCAGATGCAGACTGTTATGTATAGAATGGATTAAATGACAAAATCTTAATGTAGTATAGCACAGGGAACTATATTCAATAATGAAAAAGAATATGAAAAAGAACATGTGTGTATATAAATTCACATATACATCTGAATATATATACACATATATATATATATATATCTGAATCACTTTGCTCTAGTGTAAAAATTAACACAACATTGTAAGTTAACTATATTTTGGTAAAATAATTTTTTAACAAAAGAAAGGAAGTCAAGAATTGAATTCAGAGGCTAACAAACATAAAAGGGGAAATCAAGAGTAACAATAATAGCAGGGGACTTTAACACCCCACTTTTGCCAATGAATAGATCATCCACACAGGAAATTAATAAGGAAACACAAGCCTTAAACCAGATGGCTTAACTGATATCTTCAGGACATTCCATTCCAAAACAGCAGAATACACTTTTTTCTCAAGTGCACATGAGACATTCTCCAAATCACATTAGTTCTTGTTCAGTCACTCAGCATGTCTGACTCTTTGTGACCCCATGAACTGAAGCACACAAGGCTTCCCTGTCCCTTACCATCTTCTGGAGTTTGCCCAAACTCATGTCCATTGAGTTCATGATGCCATCTAATCATCTCATCCTCTATTGCCCTCTTCTCCTCCTGCCCGCAGTCTTTCCCAGCATTGAGGTCTTTTTCAATTTCGGCTCCTCGCATCAGGTGGCCAAAGTATTGGAGCTTCAGTTTCAGCAACAGTCCTTCCAATGAATATTCAGGGTTGATTCCTTTAGGATTGACTGGTTTGATCTCCTTGCTGTCCAAGAGACTCTCAAGAGTCTTCTCAAACACCACAATTGGAAGGCATCAATTCTTTGGTGCTCAGCCTTCTTTATGATCCAACTCTCACATCTGTACATGACTAATGGAAAACCCATTATTTTGACTATACAGACCTTTGTTGGCAAAATGATATCTCTACTTTTTAATACACTATCTAGGTTTGTCATAGATTTCCTTCCAAGGATCAAGAGCCTTTTAATTTCATGGCTGAAGTCACTGTCCACAGTGATTTGGAGCCCAAGAAAGAAAGTCTATAACTGTTTCCATTTTTTCTCCATCTATTTGCCATGAAGTGATGGGACCAGATGCCATGATCTTCGTTTTTTGAATGTTGAGTTTTAAGCCAGCTTTTTCACTCTCCTCTTTCACCTTCATCAAGAGGCTCTTTACTTGGGTCACAAATCAAGCCTCAGTAAACTTAAGAAAATTAAAATCATATCAAGCACACTTTCTAACCACAATTCTGTGTGCTTGCTGCTGTGGTTAGTCCCGGTTGTGTCTTGACTATTTGCAACTCTTTGGACTGTAGCACACCAGGCTCCTCTGTCTATGGGATTTTTCAGGGAAGACTACTAGAGTGGTGTGCCATTTTCCTTCTCCAGGGGATCTTCCTGACCCAGGGATCAAACCTGTATCTCTTGTGTCTCCTGCATTTCAGGCAGATTCTTTACCCCCTGAGTCACTGGGGAATGAGACTAGATATCAATTATAGGGAAAAAAAATCAGTTAAAAAAAAACAAACACATGGAGGCTGAACAGCACACTTCTAAATAACTGAGATGGATGTCAGTGACAATATCAAAAAAAGAAATTTAAAAATACCTAGAAACAAAAGACAATGAAAACACAATGACCCAAAACCCATGTGTGCATGCCAGGTCCCTTCAGTCATGTCTGATTCTTTGTGACCCTATGGACTGTAGCTTGCCAAGCTCCCCTGTCCATGGGATTCTCCAGGCAAGGAACTAGAGTGGCTTGCCATTTCCTCCTCCGGGGAATCTTCTCAACCCAGGAATTGAACCTGCACCACTGAGGAAACCCATATCTTTTTGTAGATGACTTCTATGTAAAGTTCTCCAAAAGTTTTCAATATATATCACTGATCTTCCAAAGACCTGTGTAATACAGCAAAAGCAGTTCTAAGAGGGAAGTTGATAACAATATAAGCCTACCTCAAGAAATGAGATATATATGAATGGAATATTTGTTGTTTTTGTTCAGTCATTAAGTTGTGTCCAATTCTTTGCAACCCCACAGACTGCAGCATGCCAGGCCTTCCTGTTCCTCATCATCTCCTGGAGTTTACCCAAGTTCATGTCCACTGAATTGGTGATGCTATCCAACCATCTCACCTCTGCCACCCTCTTCTCCTTTTGCCTTCAACCTTTTCCAGCATCAGGGCCTTTTCTAATGAGTCTTTTCCAGGCTCTTCACATCAGGTGGCCAAAATATTAGAGCTTCATCTTCAGCAACAGTCCTTCCAATGAGTAATCAGGGTTGATTTCACTTAGAAATGACTTGTTTGATCTCCTTGCTATTCAAGGGGCTCTCAAGAGTCTTCTCCAGCACCACAGTTCAAAAGCATCAATTCTTTGGTGTTCAGCCTTCTTTGTGGTCCAACTCTAACATCTGTACATGACTACTCGAAAAAGCATAGCTTTGACTATATGGACCTTTGTCAGCAAAGTGGTCTCTGCTTTTTAATACTCTGTCTAGGTTTGTCATAGCTTCCTTCCAAGAAGCAAGATTCTTCAAATTTCATGGCTGCAGGCAATCCGCAGTGATTTTGGAGACCAGGAAGTGAAAATCTATGACTGTTTCCAGTTTTTCCTCTTCTATTTGCCATGAAGTGATGTGACCAGATGCCATGATCTTAGCGTTTTGAATGTTGAGTTTTAAGCCAACTTTTTCACTGTCCTCCTTCACCCTCATCAAAAGGCTCTTTAGTTCCTCTTTGCTTTCTGCCATTAGAGTGGTATCATATAT
>SJXQ01011820.1:0-52736 GCA_006408695.1 Aepyceros melampus | reverse complement strand
CTGAGGTTGTTGCTATTTCTCTTGGCAATCTTGCTTCCAGTTTATGAGTCATCTATCCCAGCATTTCACATAATGTACTCTGCATATATGTTAAATAAACAGGGTGACAATATACAACCTTGTTGTACTCCTTTCTCAATTTTGAATCAGTCAGTTGTTCCATGTAAGGTTCTAACTTGCTTCCTGACCAGCATACAGGTTTCTTAGGAGACAGGTAAGATCATCTAATATTCCCATCTCTTTCAGAATTTTTCAGTTTGTTGTGATCTCACACAGTCAAAGGCTCTCACCTGTAGTGAATGAAACAGGTGTAGATGTTTTTTCTGTAATTCGCTTGCTTTCTCTAAGATCCAGTGAATGTTGGCAATTTGCTCTCTAGTTACTCTACATTTTCTAAACCCAGCTTGCACATCTGGAAGTTCTTGGTTCATGCATTGCTAAAGCCTAGCTTGAAGGATTCTGAGCATAACTTCACTAGCATAGGAAGTGGGTGCTATTGTCCAATAGTTTGAACATTCTTTAGCACTTCCTTCTTTGGAATTGGGATGAAAACACTGACATTTTCCAGTCCTGTGGCCACTGCTGGGTTTTTCAAACTTGCTGACATATTGAATGCAACACTTTAACAACCATCATTTTTTAGTATTTTAAATAGATCAGCTGGAATTCCATCACCTCCACTAGCGTTATTGGTAGTAAGGCTTTCTGAGGTCACTTGACTTCACCCTCCAGGATATCTGTCTCTATGTGAGTGACCACACCACTGTGGTTATCCAGGCCATCATCAAGACACAGAATATTACTGTTTGTTATCACTGGGATGCAAAAGTAGGAAGTCAAGAAACACCTGGAGTAACAGGAAAATTTGGACTTGGAGAACAGAATGAAGCAGGGCAAAGACTAATACACTTTTGCCAAGAAAATGCACTGGTCATACAAACACCCTCTTCCAACAACACAAGAGAAGACTCTACACTTGGACATCACCAGATGGTCAACACTGAAATCAGATTGATTATATTCTTTGTAGCCAAAGATGGAGAAGCTCTATACAGTCAGCAAAAACAAGACCAGGAGCTGACTGTGGCTCAGATCATGAGCTCCTTATTGCCAAATTCAGACTTAAATTGAAGAAAGTAGGAAAAACCACTAGACTATTCAGGTATTTGACCTAAATTCAGATTTGACCTAAATCAAATCCCTTACGATTATACAGTGGAAGTGAGAAATAGATTTAAGGAACTATATCTGATAGACAGAGTGCCTGATGAACTACGGACAAAGGTAAGGAGAGGGTGGGACAAATTGAGAGAGTAACATTGAAACATATACATTGCCATATACAAAGTAGATAGCTAATGGGAAGTTGCTGTATAACATAGGGAGCTCAACTCTGTACTCTGTGACAACATAGAGTGCTGGGATGGGGTGGAAGGTGGGAGAAAGTTTCAGAAGGGAGGGTACATATATATACTTATGGCTGATTCACATTGTTGTATGGCAGAAAGCAACATAACACTGTAAGCAATTATCCTCCGATTTAAAATATTCTTTTAGTTTAAAAAATAAAGGAATTCAGTTCAGATCTGTCTCCCTCTCATTCCATAAGCATTTCACCACACAACTCTCCTCTCCATATTTTCTTTGTTGTTATCCTCATCACCATCACCATCAGGCAATTTAAAACTTTTTTCTTGTAGAGAAATTTTCAGCAACTTGATGGTATTTTACCAAGAGACAAGCCATAATCCAAGTGCCTGAGTAGGAAAAGAAAGTAAATGCCTTACACTCTAAGGGGGAAAAAAGACCCTCCTGTTCTTCATATTCAGTCCCTTTCCTCTGAAGAGTGCCAAAGGTTTTACAGATGTTATATGCCCCAGTGAGAAGAGTGAATTGGAAGTTTAAACTGGTGGCTCAGAGGTTAAAGCGTCTGCCTCCAATGCGGGAGACCCAGGTTCGATCCCTGGGTTGGGAAGATCTTCTGGAGAAGGAAATGGCAATCCCCTCCAGTATTCTTGCCTGGAGAATCCCATGGACTGAGAAGCCTAGTAGGTTACAGTCCACGGGGTCGCAAAGAGTCGGACACGACTGAGCGACTTCACCTCACCTCACCTCACCTCAAGCTTGCTACTACGACTGTGAGGTAATCACTGTACACACATATGGATAAGTGCTCTATGCCAACAGTGAAAGCTTAACTGTCTGAACTACTTTTTGGCCTCATTTAACTTGTCCATTTATGCAGCTACAGATGCCTTTCTCCTTTAGAAACATAAAATTTTAGAGCAGGAAAGGACTTCACAGATCATTTGGTTCAATCCTTTCATTTTCCAGATGGAAACAACTGGAGCCCAGAGAGGGTTATTAGCCAGCACAAGGTCACATAGTAGGTTTAACACGTGTCTGAAAGTAGAATCCATGTCTCCTATTTTCCTATACTATGCCCTTTCTTAAAAACCACACTATGGCCAAAAAGCTATCCAGTGATCTAAAACACTACTGATTTCCTTCTTCTCCAGTCAGGTGGATCACATAAATGTTTGGAGAATTCTGGAAAGAAGACACATTATCAAAAATTTCAACAATAAACACTAATCACTACCACAAGAAGGCAATGAAATTTGGCAAAAATGACAGGACACATTAGTTAGAGCTGACCTTGTAAGAGCTGACCTTGCTTCTTCTCCACCCTCTAGTAGGTGATTAATACTTCTGGGCTGCCCTCAAACTGGCCCAGAAGCCCATGGATCTGCTTTTCACCCAGCAAATATGTTATGTTAGAATTGGCTTTTTCCTATTAAAAAAAAAAAAAAACAACTTCTCCTGTGAACCATTATTCCAGGACCATATATGGTTATGTACATATATTTAAATAAGGGCTTCTGAGAAATAAGATTTAAAATTATATTTATACCACATCTCTCAAAATTGGATTTGCTTTATATAGTTTTTGTGGTTGTTTGTTCTGTTAATTTGGTTTCTGCTTTTTTGTTTGTTTAATGGTCATAGACACAGTCAAGACATTATATTGTACATGAAAAACCTTACTTCTTAGAATAAATCAGCTACAACTGTCTGGTTCTATGGACAAATCATAAAATGATTTTGTATTAGATAATAGATATCCAGGAGCCTTCTGACAGTGAGTTTTTCATCCCTCACAAAAAGTACTTTCAAATTAAGTGAAAGCTCCTTGAGGAGTCTTAAGCACCAGGTAGAAGGGCAAAGAAAGACCCTTAACTTATTACAGCTTCATGTTTCTCTCCACTTTTCCTGTGTGCCTTAAAATAAATGTGCCTCATTATTTTTCTAGACCTTTAGTCTCTCTATCCATGTAGTAAAAGTAATGTATGTTAGCGACCCCTAAACATGCAACTGTATCCATTTGAGACCATAAGAGCACTGTTGACATCTTTGAGCCTTCTTGACTCTCACCCCTTCCATCACTGGCCAATGCCAATTCCTTGGTTTTTCACTGATGGAAATGCAATCAATTGTCAAGAGAAGCAATAACTCTAGTTCTGGACAAGCTCACTCTAGCCTCAAGGCAATCTCATTTTTAAAGTTTAAGTTATCAGAATCACTTTTGGTCTCACCTGACCATTCTATATATTGCAGTTGTCGAAAACATATCTCCATCTGGACGTGTAGAAGGAATTATTCACCAAGCCCTTTTCTCTATTTAAGGTCAGGAGTGATAAATCCAGTGATGTTAAACATTCTGGTTGTTCTGATTTTCAAAATGTTCCACTGAGATGTTTACTGCCAGTTTAAGGAAGAGAGGTGTTGTGTCTTCTTCACATTGGCTCAAAATAATGTAGGTGGGCTACTGCTTTTGAGTTGCAAGAAAAGAAACAGACTGTTAAATGCTATCACAACATAATGAATGTTATCTAAAATTAAGATAAATGCATCTAATGTCTCCTTAATAACAAAGCTATATCTGTATTCTGATTTTTTTCCATCAAGATAACCTGAAGTTTAAATTTACATTATGATTATAGCTTTTATTTTATAAGTTAAAGGCACATTATTTTGGTCCATTGAGCAAACTCATTTTTATTCATTGCTTTTTAAAGTTGACATTTAACTTCTACAGCTGTACAGTTGGCAAGAAGCAAAAGAATATTTAATATTCAGGAGAGTAGATTATACTAGACCAGAGCATTCTATTGTATACAATGCCCTATAATTAGTGTACATTAACTGAAAGAAAGAATTACATATGGAATTAGTGGAGGATGGTTGAAGGTGCTCATGTATTCATTTCCTTGCTAATACTCATTAATCAAATAAAACAAACAAGTAATTCTAGTAATTCAAACTAATAAGAGCTGATTTTCTAAAACACCGTGTCTTTTAATGTATTTACCAAACTAACATTGAGAACTTTAGTTATTCAGGACTTAAAGTTGTAAAATCAAGCAAAATAGGAATTAGTTATACGCCTTTTCCAGTATAATTTGCTGTTCAACATCAGAAATAGTTTGTTCAAGAAATTAATTATATCTATAGTAGGTTAGGCTCTCTATTAGGACTGGGGAGAGCTGCAACAGCCTTTGCTTCAGAGCACTGAATTCAGTAAGAAAGACAAATAAGAATGTAAGTAACAGCAACTAACTGGATAGGGATAAAAGAGGTACATGGTACTATGAACACCCACAAGAGACCTACCATGGGGGCTGGGAATGGCAGTAGGAAGGGAAGGTCCTTCAGAAGAGGTGAAATTTCAGATGAGACTGAATGACTTCAAGGTTAAGATTGAATGTACACATTAAATCTTGCTTCCTCAAAAAGCTTCACTAAAATCAAAGAGATTAAAAAAATAAAAATAAACCCACAAGAACAAGGAGAACAGAAAAAGGAACATGAGAAATGAACTTTCAAAGCTCAAGAGAAGATGGACAAGTGGTCTCTGACTGAGCAGAAAGCTGAACAAATCCTAAAGCAGCAAAGGAAGATTGGGGCAGAACTTTTTGAGAAGCACATAAACTCCAGGCAGGATCCTCCTCCACTTCCCATTACTGAATAACCACCCCTCCCTTACTCCCTTACTTCAGGAGGAAGCTAGAAATTTATTCACTTGAAAGGGTAGAGAAAGTCCTTGACCAACAACATAGTTCAGCAACCATACACTGTGAAGGATTAACATGGATGTCCAAGCCAATTGCCCTGTTTACTCCAGCACCACAGGTACTAGCCCAGATGGGCAATTTGGGGAACTTTCTCTGGGGAATGTGACCAGCCCATAAGGAAAGACTAAAATACTGATACCAGGGCTTCTGCAAAAAAAAAAAAAGACATGCTTAGATCCCTCCAGTGAAGCTCCAAATAAATAAGCCTCACACACAGGGCTCTGAGCCTCATCTCTTAATTATGAACAGGAATGCTTAGTTGCTCAGTCATGTTCAATTCTTTACAACACCATGGACTGTAGCCCACCAGGCTCCTCTGTCCATGGGGATTCTCCAGGCAAGAATACTGGAGTAGGTTACCATGCTCTCCTCCAGGGGATCTTCCCAACTCAGGAATCGAACCCAGGTCTCTCACATTGCAGGTGCATTCTTTACCAGGTGAACTACCAGGGAAGCCCATGAGCAGAGAACCAAGAAGTAATTACCAAACATCTAAGGAAAGCTCTAGTATGGAAGATAGACACCAAACAAACAAAAGGCAAACTAATAAAAAGCATCTTGGAGGAAATAGATACTATGCATGGATAAAAATTTAGTAAAACTATTACTAACATCCCCAAAGAGATATTTCAGTCATGAAACAAACAAAGAATTCTATAAAAACCAAAGGATTCAGAAAACAGAAAGAGAACTCAATAGTAAGGTTGAAAACACAGAGAGTAAAGTAGACAGTAAAGATAAATATGAGAGAGAAGACAAGAAAATCAGAAGACCAGCCCAGGAAAACCAACATCTAAATAAAGTATTTCCAAGAGTGAGAACAGAGAAAATGGAAGGTATAAATCATCAGTGAAATAAATGAAGAATATTTTCCTGAACTGAAAGATAAGAGTTCCTTAACCAAAAGTGTTAGCCAAGTGGCTGGACCAGCAGATTTACTTAGCATTTAACATATATGCACGAATTACTGTTCTGTTTCACATGTATTAACTTAGTCATCACAACAACGCTATAACTCTATCTCCATTTTACAGATGAAGAAACCAAGGTACAAAATGGTTAAGTAAGTAAAGCCACTCAAGTCGTGCCCGACTCTCTGTGACCCCATGGACTGCAGCCCACCAGGCTCCTCAGTCCATGGGATTCTCCAAGCAAGAGTACTGGAGTGGGTTGCCATTTCCTTCTCCAGGGGATCTTCCCGACCCAGGGATCAAACCCAGGTCTCCCGCATTGGAGGCAGACGCTTTAACCTCTGAGCCACCAGGGAAGACACCACACACAAAATGGTTAAGCAACTATTAATAGCCCAAGTTCACATAGCTAGTAAGTGGCAGAGCCAGGATTTGAAAGTAGGTAATGTAGCCCTGAAGTTCACTGCACAATATTACCATGCAAGAAGGGGCAGCACTGTGAAATTTCAGAAAACACTATAGACAGTTCCATTTGATTTTTTAAAAGCCGGAGTATGTACTATTTTGACAGTGTATGCAGAGCCGAGCAATTGACTAACAACCTGAGGGAAATTCATGCAGACTTCTGTTCCTACCTCCAAACACAACATCCTTCTGTCCAATAGTCTGTCCTACAAATTCCAATTACATCAGAATCTCTAAATTCCTATTCCCCACCCCCAGCTCAACAATAACACTGCTCTACTCTTGGGCTCACCTCCCTGCACTGTAGCCAAGAAAAGTGACCTCAGTGAGTAAGTGATCCTCAGTTCTCATCTTCAGGAGCACAGAACCCCACTGGTTGCTATTCAATCCTTGACACAGCTGCATAACATATTAATATTTTGTCCAGTTCTATCATTATTCATGTCAGGACAGTAAGTCTGAAACTAGTCCTTGCATACCTGAAAGTATCTTTATTTGACTTGCACATTTAAATAATTATGGGTTCAAAATTCTTTTCCTTCAGTACTTTAATATTATGCTCTTGCATCCAATGTTGCTGTTGGGAAACTAATGTCAACCTGATTTTTATTATTTTGCCTTATATTTGCAACCATTTCCTTTATTTCCCTAAGTAATTAAGCTTTCTATTTCTGTTCCATTGGTTTTGAATTCCTGTTACATTTGTTCCATCAGGTCTATTTCATCTGGTAGAAGTTGTCTGTGTCTTTTCATTCTTCATTATGCTTTTGTTCTTTAGATGTGTCATGATATTTTTAAGACTAGGAATTCAGCTGTATTATTAATAAGATGATCAGTTGCCTCTGCTTTTGATGAGTCTATAAATGGTCCCCTGAAAAGGGAAGCTCAGCTGGTGACTTCACTGTGAGTATAAGAGATATGAGTTGAGTGCCTCTGTTGTACTTCTCTGGGCTTAACTGCACTTATTTCCCCTGCCATTTCTTTCTCCTCAAGATATACTGCCCAGGTCCTCTATATCCGAGAATATTTTCTCTACTTGGAGTTGTAGGAGACAACTCAGGGTCAGTTTACAGCACTTTCCACTACCACCCTACACACATTCTTCAAAATAGGTTAGCTCTAAAGCCAGATAGTTCTCAAAGGAAGCAAAAACAACTAAATTGCCAGTGATATATATATACTCATATCTTCATAGTAGACGATCCAACACTTCGAATTTTTTCATGCTTATGCTGCTGCTACGTCGCTTCAGTCGTGTCCGACTCTGTGCGACCCCATGGACGGAAGCCCACCAGGCTCCCCCGTCCCTGGGATTCTCCAGGCAAGAACACTGGAGTGAGTTGCCATTTCCTTCTCCAGTGCATGAAAGTGAAAAGTCAAAGTGAAGTCGTTCAGTCGTGTCTGACTCTTAGCGATCCCATGGACTGCAGCCCACCAGGCTCCTCCATCCATGGGATTTTCCAGGCAGGAGTACTGGAGTGGGGTGCCATTGCCTTCTCCATTTCATGCTTATAATTGCCTATATTTCATCATATATATATATATATATATATACATACACACATCATTATAGCAATTATGAAAGTTTGTCTTCTTTACAAAGATAAGTAGAAAAGAAGTATTTTTTCTATAGTGACAAACCATGTTGTCTCCAAAAGCAATTTTTTTTTATTAGTTAAAAAAGATAGTATACAGTCAGTTCTCACTAGTCACAGTAATGTTCTGCAAAGTCATTGTGAACACTGAATTAGAAAATCTTGAATGTATTAGAAGAAATACAGGGTTAAGTTCCTTCAAGCTCTGGTTACAATATTTTCATCAGCAAATCAATACATATTTTGGTGTCATGTGTGTTTCTGTTTAAAGGCATTCTATTCAATTTATAGTTTGTGCATTAACTTTGAGTATGGCCAGCAGCACTGTAACTCATGCCTGAAGGAAGTTTATCTATTTTCTGCATAAATCATATCACAGCCTTCTTGCCCTTAGGAACACTAAATAACATTTCAGCACTATACTTCGAAACCATTTCAAACAGCAAAATCACTAAAAAATCACCAAAAAAATGCAAAAAATACATGATTGTGAAAAGGACACTTGCATACACTCTGAAAACTGAAATAAGAAGGTAGTCTCACTTTGTTCCACCTCAGCTGGGAATGTGTGCTTCGGGTGGCTCAAATATTTTGCCACATTAATGTCTTTATGCATATCCATTATTGTCTGCAACAGCACCCTTAGTATTGACTTGGGGGTTATAAATCAGTTTTAGCAGTAAGAGAATTTACAAATATAGAATCTACAAATATTGAGTATTGACTATTGTATTATTATTATTATTGCTTGCATATTGATGGGAAAAGCTTGTTAAAGGAAAGAAGTCTCATGCTAATTTTTTGTGTGTACACATGTACACAAACACATATATCACTGTTCATATTTTTTAAATGATAATCTACTTTTCTTCTAACAGTCTGATGGTGTTCATAAATTGGAAAAAAACAAATGCCATTTTTTTAAGGAAGGAAAGTAACCTGTAAGATACCACATAAAGAGCAGTTTGTTGACTTTGGTCCACCGCCAATTCCTTCACCCTTGCAATCAAACCTTCTGAACCATTAAGAAACATTTTTTGCAATCTGCAGCAGTTTAGGGACTACGAACATTTTGCGCCAATCTGGTGGGTGTCTAGTAAAGAGAGCTCCAAAACCTGTGGCAGGCAATCCAGTGTCCCTGGAAACAAGATAACAATTTTTAGAAAACATGTCAAACTGACATTTACAAACTTTCAAAGCCATATAAAACTAATTTGGGACCTAAATTTTTATTATAAATTTTTAAAGGATTTCCATGTTTCCAAGTTTAATGCACTTTGCAAAATATTAATAAAATGTCTCAATAAGTAAATGGAAAATTTCAGCATTCTGTCCAATAACTATAATACAAGAGGAAGTCTATGTCATCATTTCCACAGACACGCACTAACTTTTAGCAATAAATTGTAGAGATGGGGTTCAAACCTAGGCTGTCAGAACCATGACCAGAAAAACACACGTAAGGGGAAAAAGACATCTTAATTGGATCTATAATGCGCAGAGCTGACTGGCAAACAACCAAGGGAAAGAGAATTCCAGACAGAGGGAGCAGCATGAACAGAAAGCATGGCAGCTTAAGACGTGGTGTCTGTGCTTGCTGTAGTCCAATAATGTGTAGCTGGGCCAACCTACCTCCTTCACTGCTTATTTATTAGCCCTTTCCTATAGATGCCTTTTCTAAGCAAAGGGCTATATTATGCATACCTTTCAATAATTCCAGAGTTCATAGTTTCCTCATTCAATAAAGTCTTGCTCTTTATTTTGGCCGGTTTTGTGTTTAAACAAACTTGTGCCATTTTTTCACGTGTTTCTGATATCCAAGTCTAGAAAAAATAAAAAATCACATATAAAGAAAATAAAGTTTAAAATTCTCACTTACTAAAATATATTTCTGCTGAAGTGCATCCTGATTTTAATTGTTGACTCTATTCATATTAAAAAATAAATGTCCCATAGCAGTCAATGATTTCATCATAAATATGTGAAAATGGCAATTTCTTACTATGTTTTGTTGGAACAAAAATTAGATTGGTTGTTTCCATGAAATGGAAAGTACTTCATTCAACTAAATACTAACTCTTATTTGCTTTCTATTTCTTTCTCAAAGTAGTATATTTTAACCTCCCTAAGTAAGAAAACGTAACAATCACTTTGTAAATCACACACGACTTTAGATAACATCATTATCATTGTTATCCATTCTCTATCATAGAAGATAATTCAATGAATTATCAAACAATTATTACTATGAGAAAAACCTGATAATTATAGGATATACTCAAGTCAATTGCAGAAGCATCATGGGTAATGTCTAGAGGATCTTAGGAATAAAAATGTATGCTGAGGATTCAATATTTTTCCCATACAAAACTCTAGAAGATCACAAATATGGAGGTTCACAGCAGAGATTCAGAACTCACTACCACCAAGAGAATCAATTACTTGCTACAAACCTGAAGACAAGCTTCCCTAAGTAAGATATCCAACAAAGCCCCAGATCACATCAGTTCCACTAGATTTTGTTCAAAAAAAAAAAAAAAAAGAGAGAGAGAGAGATAAAATACTGTTTAGAAAACTGAAGACTTCAACTGCAAGAGTATCCAAGAGCTAGAGTCAAATTCCTTTGGTCCATTTTTGTGAGATTAAAGAGGCTCTGTAAAACTAAGAACTCATCCTTTTCAAAGCAATTTTAACTATAGTCTCTGATTCTGGTTCCTTGGTCTACTCCATGGCTTCTATGATTTCTGTCCCCTAAGACATCAACCTCCTGAATCACTAGCCTCCCAGCCTAATTTCCCAGCTCTGACTCTTATACTTGTAACTCAACTACTCTTCCTCAGAGATTCCAAGTTTCACAAATCAACATCAGAGGACTCTGTACTGGGCTCCATAGTTTACACTCTAATGAAAAATAAAGCGTTGTCTTTTAGGGAAAAAGTTACTAGGTATAATTTTGTTTTTAAGGTGTAAGATTGGCCCAACAATTAATCTTAGATATGCTCTAATAATTTTTGACAGTAAATATTTCAATAAATCAATAAATACCATTGAAACTTATATAAAACCAAGATACTGCCAAATTGAAATAATGAATAGTAAAAGGAAACAGATAATAGCATTAGTGGCTCTTAAGTCTATTGACTTCTTATTCTGTATCAGACACCATATTAAGCATTTTATATACATTATCCCTCTAAATACTTAAAGCAACCTTGAGTGTTATGTATTAATTACGGTGGCAGAAGGAAAAGAAAAATCATATGGGGGAAATGAAGAAAGTTTAATAGAGAATCTACTTATAAAAGTGTGGCCAGAATTCAGAAGACCAGCAAACAATGAAGAAGCACCCTGACGGCAGCGATGCTGGTGAGCCACAGGGCCGGGCAGTTACCGGAACCCAGATCTACACTGTAAAGAGAGGGTCGCTTGGTAGCGGTGGCTTTCAGAACAGAAACAGTGTTTTAGTCTGCTCAGGCTGTTGTTGCAAATATCATAGACTGAGTGACTTATACACAATAGGAAATTATTTCTTAGAATTCTGAAGGCTGAGAAGGCCAAGATCAAGGCACCAGCAGTGACTGGTGAGAGTCTACTTTCTAGCTGATAGACAGCCCTCTTTTCACAATGTCTTCACAAGGGCAGAAGTGGGGAAGAGCTCTTTGGTTCTCTATTATAAGGGTATTAATCTCATTCATGAGGACTCCACATTCATGAACTAAACACCTCCCATATGCCCCATCTCTTAATTGCATCACACTGGAAGTTAGAATTTCAACATTTGAGTTTGAGAGGGACACAATCATTTAATCCATAGAAGACAGCCACTGCCAAAATGGCCTCTCAGGAGGAAAGCAAAGAAATGTCCGAGCCAGCTCTCCTTCCACTGCTGATCACCTGTCAGTTCCTTCCACAGGCCAGTTCCTGGCAATTCATAGAAAGCCAGAGGGCAAAAGAACTCACTGACATAATCCATAAAGGTCAGCCTCCTTTGTACACAGCACGGTTGAGAAGGGTGGAGAGTAGATCCAGAGGGAGAAAGGCTTGGCTTATTTTATCTTTCTTTTAAGGAGAGGAAAACTGAGGTTGAAAGGGATTAAGTAATGCTCAGATAAACCAAAGAGAAAAGAAGTTCCACAAGCAGTCTGACTCATTCAGTCATGCATCCATCCATCCATATCTGTGAAATGCCAGGCATCCTACTGAGTACTAGAGCTATAGTAGTAAATAAAACCCAGACTATACTGGTTGTAGCTTAGTGAGTTGCAATAAACCATGGAATAATGGCAATAACAATACCACATTGACCAGACACCATTCTAAATGTCTTCACATTAAATGCTCATGAAAACTCTATTCCCGCTTTTTACCCAAGGAAATAAAGAAAGAGAAAATTGTAAACTCTTGACCAAAGTTACAACCTAGTAGGTGGTGGAGCCAAGAATCAATGAGAAGCAATCTGTCAGCAGAGCCCACACTTACTCTCTGTGTCTTCCATATCAGAGGTAAACAGCATCCTCCAATATTAGATTTCCCATTATGTTATTCATCAATAATAGAACCCTCAAATTTTAGTTGGGCCCATGAGGTTTCAGGCTACATTTCTAGCCTCCCTTATACTTAGAAATGACCAGTAACTAGTTCTGGACAATAGGGCATAATGGAATTAATATATACAACCTCCAGCTTTGTTTCTCTTTCAATGGCATGGAATGTGGACATAATGGTAGATTCCCAGCAGCCATATTGGGCCTTTTGTAAGGGATGGCAGAGCAGAAAGCAAGAAGTAGGTGTCTGACAATTTATCAAACTTTCATACCACTCCTGGCCTGTTATCCTCTAGACGTTTTTTTTCTTTTCATTTTTTTATTGCTGTTAATTCAAAGAAAAAAGGTTGCATAAAATCCAATCTTTTCTAGAAATATAAGTGGCCTTTCCAGTACATAACATTTCAAATATCAAAGTATATGGTAAACATACAAATAAGGAGAAGGTAACATACCTCCTATATACAGTACAGTCTTTTAAATCATAAAATAAGTTCCATAAAATACAACTGGCAAGTGATTCACAATGCAGTCCATACAGGGCTTATCAAAACTCTCACTTCCACAACTCGACTGCAGCTTAACAATTAATTTAATAATATGGCCCCAAAATACCCAAATAAAATATATTTAACCAAAATAATTTCCTTTCATTGAACTTTCTTTTTAAATTAAAGCTTTCATCTACCCCTTCACCCACCCCTCCTTTCTTCCCCTTTTACTCCCACCCCTGAAAGAAGGTTTCAAAATGCACATTGGTGCTATAAATATAAACTCTACCTATGAAGCTTTACAGGAAGCTTCTTACTTCAAGTGTTTCCTTTTGTCTGGCAATCTGTTAGGTTTCTGAATCCCTCTGCCACCCACCAACGTGACCCCACAGAAACACCCGCCGTTTCTGCTCTGTACTGAGAGTGGGGCACAGCACACCCAACCCCAAGCCCTTACACCCACGGCTCAACGCCGGGGGCTGCTTGGTGCCATCGACTTTTTATATAAAAGAATAAAACCTTATGTGAACAGGCACTGTTGATTTTGGGTTTCTGTTGTATGTAGGCAAACCTGATCCTACACCATCTTAATGTGAAAAATCACTTTGGTCTAGAAATGTTCATAACCTGACATAAGGGTGGATAATTTATAAAAACACTTCCATATGTTTAAAGTCTTTGGGGCTTTATATATATGTATCACAAACTGGAGATCGGCAATTTGATATGTGCAATTATCATACCACAAGCTCACAGGATAATCACTAAAATTTCCATTTAATTTGCATAATAAAATCTAGCTTGAGTAAAATGGTAATATAAAAAATATCTAATATGTATACAAGAAGTACACTTCACAATATCATTCTTATTCCCCATTTTCCTGAAATTTTTTAAGTCTCTATTTCTAATCTTCCAAAATGAACTCTTCCCATATGGCTACATTTAAGAAAAGCCAGTAGGTGTATAATCTGGGTAATGGGTACAAGAAAAGAGTAGGTCACTTAGGACTTCCCCTCAAGTTTCACATTTGAATGTAACCAGCTTATCTGTGCTGAGGAAGACTTACCCCCTGGCAGAATCTCTCTCAGCAAGATTCATTTTAAATGATGTCCAACAGGCATTTCTTTTTGGGTTCCTTATAGGGTTCCCTGAAAGCATGCTCCTCTAACTCATACTGAAGGACTGAAGCGACTTAGAACACACGCATGCATGCAAACAAATTGACACATATGAAATATTAAAAGCTGGTTTCTCTAAAAGTCAAATTAGGGCATGACTGTGCTCAGTCACTCAGTCGTGTCTGACTCTTTGCAGGCCCCATAGGCTGCAGTCCACAAGGCTCCTCCATCCATGGAATTTTTTAGGTAAGAATACTGGAGCGAGTTGCCATTTCCTACTCCAGGGGATCTTCCCTACCCAAGGATCAAACCCACATCTCTTGGGCCACCTGCACTGGCAAGCAGATTCTTTACCACTGAGCCACCTGGGAAGCCATGTGGCATGACTATTGACACAGAAAAAGAGTCACAAAGGAGAGGAGCAGGATCAAAATGGCAGATACCTCCTTTCATTTACATTCCAAGTGCCAAGAAATGATACTTGATAGAATTCCCAATCCCATAGCTGACGCATAAGACAAGGAAAGTACACTTGAGTTGGCCAAAACTTACACAGAATTCCTGAAACAGGAAGTCAGATGCAATTGTACTGACATAGGAAAAGCCAAAATCCAGGAGAGCATGCTGGAAGCTGTGGCATCAACTTCAAATTCAGAGATTATGGAGATAGAAAGCAAGAGAGGGCCCTGACTCAACAGTCCACTATCTTCATCTTCCTTCTCCCTGGTTTAAGTGGTTCTCTTTCACTGACATTTAAAATTATTCCATTTATAAAGATTTGATCCATATGCGTTTTTCAGGTAGTACTTAGATCTGAATGCAGGAAGCATCTGTAAGATTATAGTGCCCAAAATACTATTCTACTATGTCAATCAAAGAAAAAGAAAATACCTGAACCAATTAAGTAAATGACAATTTAATTTCTCAAATCTGTTATAATTATATCCCTTTTAGGGTCTTTAATTTTTTAATGTTGTATTTTCATCCACCAAAACAGCTCATATTTGAGACCTACTTAGTATTCATCTGTTCATAAAACGAATGTTAGCACACTTTTGTACTATTCATTTATTTGCCATTTTACGTCCAAAATGACTGTGATGTTGTTAATACTAATCTAATATTAGCCTAATTTGCTCATCAGTGTTATCCTGTTCCAAAAATGCCTTGGCATTGATCCATTAGCTGTATAAGAAAAATCTGCTTAATAAAATTACTCAAGTTTCTCTTTGTTCCTTTCTATCTGACATTTCTCATCTTCTGTAACACAACATCAAATTTACTCTGTATTTAATCCCTCTGAGTTTATGGGATTCAATGTGCAACCTTTCCTTAGAAGTAGTCTTACATAAGTGATTATGACAGGGGGTCATAATCTGCCATGAGGTCCCTGGGTGAGGGACTTAACAAATGAAGAAACGACAATAGACGTACTCTTGATCATTTACTTTGCATGGAACTCACTCTGTTATAGCTAAGTAATACCTCAATGAACTCCAAATAAAATAACACAAACTATTTTAATTTAAAATACTACTTCCCATAATCACTTAGACTACTATTAACACAATCAGAAATTCCAGTGGCTTGAATGACGCTCCCCTATGAATCCATGGCTCCACTCAGCTTCCTGAAGCCAGAGGGGTCATTGGGGTAGGAATTCAACTATGCTACCACTGAAACTTGGGTAGTATCTTTCCAGATTCCACCAATAGACAGTTCCTTTAAACATTCAACCCAGGAGCTTCAGGTGGTCACCTCTACTGGGAAGCCATACTTTTCTTTGGCCACACCACCACACAGCTTACGAGATCTTAGTGTCCAACCAGGGAGTGAACCCAGGTTTCTCAGCAGTGAAAGCACTGAGTCCTAACCACTGGACCACTAGGGAATTCCCTAGAAAACCATTCTTGACCCTCTCCTCAACTTATTTCAGTTCAAGTGCCCTGCACAGCATCCTGACCTTCTTCCTATTATCCATCATTCATACCACCACTGTGGTTGCATGCACCCATTACCCCCCAAAAGCCTGTGGGTTCCTGATGTACAGTGACCTTGCTTTGAATTATGTTTCTTACACCAGCACTCATCATGATAACTTGGTACAACATTTCTTATCCCAGCACTTAACAAAATAATAGGAACTTAGTATGTTTGTGGAATAGAGTCTGCCTTTCTTTCCTCCTTCCATAAATATTTATTGTGTGCCTACTATGTGACAGCCCTGGAGAAGGGAATGGCAACCCACTCCAGTATTCTTGCCTAGAGAATCCCATGGCCTGGCAGTCTACAGTCTATGAGTAGCAAAGATTCAGACATGACTGAGCAACTAACACACACACACACACACACACACACACACACACTATGTTCCAGACACCATTAGAGGAAATGGAGATATAGCAGAGAACAAAAAAGACCAACATCTGTTCTCCCATAAAGCTTGCATTCTAGTAGAGAGAAACAGACAATTAACAGCTAACAAGTCTTAAATATGTCCAGTCATTGAAGTGCCATGAAGAAAATTAAAGTAAGGGAAGGGGATGGAGAGGGATGATGTGAATAGACTTCTATTTTATACACAAATGGACAACTGGCTCATTGAACAAATAGGTCTTTAAGTAGGTACAATCAGAAAACAAATCTATTCTTCTTTCATTGCTGTCCATCCATAGTTACTTGGAAGGGATAATTCCTTTTTATGCTCTTTGCTGGAATATAGGACAGGCTTTAGGACTTGTCTGGTCACTCAGATATTATAAAAACCTTTTGGCTACTTCTGTCCCAAGAACAGTTTTACTGAGTAAGTAAAATGTCCAGTCCCATGTACCAGCCAAAATTTCACTTGAAATGAAAGGTTCTTGAGAAGGATGTGTCAGTCTGGTTTACTTCAGCTGGCTTCTTCCCAATCGTCCCTCTTGGAATTCTTCCATACACCCCAACTCCTTCTGGCTCCTTGAGGTTTTGAGGGTGAGAAGACATGAGGAAGGAGAAGCAAATGCAGGAAAAGTGGACATGTACTCTTGTTTTGGCTTTCTCTGGGTGTGCCTGTGTCTGACCCTCTCTGGCACTGAAGGACGTTCAAACCTGACTTTCTTGCAGTGTTCTAACAGAAGCTGAGAACCCTTCTGGGAACATTCAGTGGTGTGTTTCATGATACAGGATGCCAATCTCTGCACTTCGATGTCCTGGCTCAGCTCATGGGAATACAGTCAATCCCTCTCCCATTCCTACATGAGGTGCTCTTGGGCAGGCACTAAAATGGCTCTCTGTCATCTTTCTCTTCTACATGGCCCATATCTCATCTCCCAAAGCCAAATCTGGGCCTGATTACTCACTTATCTTTGTCCCAACACTGATGAATATGTAGCTAATTCCCTTCTTGCTGCTCTGCTACTTTAGATAGATTACCAGAGCCTCATATCTGTAACTTAGTTTTGCAGATGAGACTTATAGCAAACCTTTTTCAAAATCCTGTCTCTATTTTTAAACTGAATTTTGGCTTTGCTGCAGGTTGGGAAGTGGACCCAAGTTCATTCAGTAACATTCCTATCCAACACACACTGGAAATCTGGTAGGACAAGGTTTCAATGACTATGAATGAAAGTCATAAAGAAGGTAAATATTATTTCATTTATACTTCTCTATTAAACCTGAGATTTAACTGCTACAATGCATGGAATATAAGGAATGAATGTTTGAGGTTCCTACTCCTTATATTTCACTTCATCTCACTTCCTCCCACAATCTAGAGACCAAGAGCATTTTCATTTAGGAATCAAAAATAAATGCTTTTAAGGGTCAAAGATGCTAATGCAAGACAATGCTTGCATTGTCCACCTTGCTTTCATCCTCACCATGTTCAAGAAAGCAAGGGTAAGCTGGGTTTGGAGAAGTGGGAAGGGGTAGTTATTTTCTGAGTTGGGCATTATACTCAAGAGCTCCATCCATGTGCTGGCTAATGACCAATCAGGCAGCCTTGTGCAAAGGCAAGAGGGCAGGGTAGAAATTGGGGAAACTGGCAGAATGTCCCTGAGATTTAAGCTGTGGGACTAAAGGAGGACAAAGCAAAGAGAAATAGAGACACTGAGAGTGTGTGTGTGTATCAGATAGAGAGAAAACAAAGCGGGGGAGAGAAAGAGAGAAGGAAAGAGAGAGATCACTTACTTTAGAGCTATCTTGGTTCCAGTAAGTGTCCTTGTTCCATATCCAGGCAGCTGCATCTTTATAACAAATTCCCATTTTCAGGCTATGTTTATTATTCTCTGCCTATGATAACTATAAAAGGAATGGGGAACAGCATATGTTCTGCTAAGCTAACTTATTCCCATCATCTTGCAGAACAAAGAATTTTCTAGAGCCATTCAGAATTGTGGATCTTCCTAGGCTTACCCTTTTTTAAAGTAGCCCAGCCTTTGAGGGGAAGAATGTGATCCAAACCCAGATTTCTAAACACATTCATATCTGTCTGTGAAATTACCAACTCTTCAGGCCCCAAAGCCAAACTAAGAAGTTGAACTGAGCTGTCAGCTAGTCCCAAATCTCTTGACACTGTAGGACAGAATTTGGGAGGCTCCTGCCTCACACTGATTGAGCAAACACCTAAATAGTTTGAGAAAGAAGAATGGAGCTGGAGGAATCAAACTTCCTGACTTCAGATTAACTACAAAGCTACAGTCATCAAGACAGTATGGTACTGGCACAAAAACAGAAATATAGACCAATGGAATAAAATAGAAAGCCCAGAAATAAACCCATGCACCTATGGGTACCTTATTTTTGACAAAGGAGGCACACATATACAATGGGGCAAAGACAGCCTCTTCAATAAGTGGTGCTGGGAAAACTGGACAGCTACATGTGAAACAATGAATTAGAACACTTCCTAACACCATACACAAAGATGAACTCAAAATAGATTAAGGACCTAAATGTAAGACCAGCAACTATTAAACTCTAAGAGCAAAACATAGGCAGAACACGCGATGACATAAATCAAAGCAAGATCCTCTATGACCCACTTCCTAGAATAACGTAAATAAAAACAAAAGTAAACAGTGAGACCTGATTAAACTTAAAAGCTTTTGCACAGCAGAGGAAACTATAATCAAGGTGAAAAGACAATGTTCAGAATGGGAGGAAATAATAGGAAATGAAACAACTGACAAAGGATTAATTTCCAAAATACACAAGCAGCTCATACAACTCAATACCAGAAAAACAAACAATCCAGTCAAAAAGTGGAGAAAAGACCTAAACAGACATTTCTCCAAAGAAGACATACAGATGGCTAACAAACACATGAAAAGATGCTCAACATCACTCATTACTAGAGAAATGCAAATCAAAACCACAATGAGATATTACCTCACACCAGTCAGAATGGCCATCATCAAAAAGTCTACAAACAATAAACGCTGGAGAGGGTGTGGAGAAAAGGGAATGCTCTTGCACTGTTGGTGGGAATGTAAATTGATACAGCCACTATAGAAGACAGTATGGAGATTCCTTAAAAAACTAGTAATAAAACCACCATATGACCCAGCAATCCCACTCCTAGCATATACCCGAGGAAACCAGGGTTGTAAGAGACCCATGTATCCCATTGTTCATTGCAGCACTATTTACAATAGCTAGAACTTGGAAGCAACCTAGATGCCCATCGATAGATGAATGGATAAAGAATTGTGGTACATATACACAATGGAATATTACTCAGACGTAAAAAGGAACTCATTTGAGTCAGTTCTGATGAGGTCAATGAACCTAGAACCTATTATACAAAGTGAAGTGAGTCAGAAAGAGAAAGATAAATATCGTATTCTAACACACATATATGGAATCTAGAAAAATGGTTCTGAAGAATTTATTTACAGGGCAGGAATGGAGAAACAGACATAGAGAATAGACTTATGGACATGGGGAGAGGGGAAGATAGGGTGAGATGTATGGAAAGAGTAACATGGAAACTTACATTACCACATGTAAAATAGATAGCCAATGGGAATTTGCTGTATGGCTCAGGAAGCTCAAACAGGGGTTCTGTATCAACCTAGCGGGATGGGATGGGGAGCCAGGTGGGAGGGAGGTTCAAAAGTGAGAGGATATATGTAAACCTATGGCTGATTTATGTTGAGGTTTGACAGAAAACAGCAAAATTCTATAAAGCAATTATCCTTCAATAAAAAAAATTAAAAATAAAATAAAATAGGAAAAAAAAGACCCAGTACAACTAATAAATAAATAAACAAAATTATCTTTTAAAGAAAGAAAGAAACAAAAAAAACATCTAAATAACAATGGAGTAATCCATCCACAACAATTCAAACAGGAAGTACTTATGCAATGAATCCTCCTTTAGTAACTTGATTGTACAAATGTTATAAGAAATAATAGCGTGTTTAAATTACTTACATCTCTGTCATCTTAAATACAAAAGATATAAAATCAAAGAAATAGGTTCAAACTCTCACTCTTTCAGTCCCTGGCTGGGTGACTTTGAGTAAGTCATTTAATGTTTAGGAGTTTCTCTGCGTTTGTAAAATAGAGATAATAATACCTACTTCATAGGGTGATGATGAAGGTTAGAGGAGACATCTAGCACAGTATCACAATAGCAGTAATAATTTCTTGAGCACTTGCTATGTGCCAGGCATTGAGTTAAGCACTTTATTTGCTTTATTTACCCAGTAATCTTATGAAGGGCCTCATCTTACAGGTAAGGTCACTGAGGCAAACAGTGGCTAAGCCACCTGCCTAAGTAACTAACACAGCTAAGAGGAGCCCTGAGAAAGTGCTCCTCCCTCTGCGTTTTCATGTTTCACTACGAGGATGATTTGGACTTAGAGAAATTAGTGGTTACTACTTACTAGGGGTTCACTGGTTCCAAGTCGACAATATGTTGAATTACATAGTTTTTTTACTTCTTCAGGACCCTCTATATCATAATCTTTGGGATAAGTTTCTCTGTCACGGTGCCTTAAGAAAAAAATTAGAATCTGTTAAAGGACAAAGCTTATTTATCATGTATTACATTTAAATATTTTAAAAATAATGCAGTGAAAGTTTACTATATTTGTGATATTGTTCTAATGATAAATTTACTGGATTTGGGACATATATTGCCCATCTCTTTTCAGGTAATACTGAGACTACTTCCTAAAAACAATTTAGCATATGTGATAAAACTAATGTCATAAAACAACACTTATCATAACAACACAGTGATTATTCAGTGACTCCAGTGAAGTGAATCTTATTTAATAATGTAAATTAGTTACTGAAAGTAAGAATTAAAACAAGACATGGTAATATCTTAGGAAGACAATTTACCACTTTAGAAATTGTTCTACCATGAAATGTAATTACAATTCTCAAAACAAGAGACAGTAAAATATTTACTCATATGGATTTATAACATGTGGTCTCTGCTTCTAAAGAGGGTTTAAAGGAAGTTAACAGTTAAACATAACAGTTCTTAAAACATGTAGATGAAAGAGGAAAAGTATTCTGAACATTTTGACTAAAACACTGGTGGAAAATAATAATAAAGGAAAGGTTTGGGGATAAGGAAGGAAAGAGGAGGTGAAGTTCCATACCCCATGGAATGTAGCCTACCAGGCTCCTCCCTACATGGGATTTTCCAGGCAAGAGTACTGGAGTGGATTGCCATTTCCTACTCCAGGGGATCTTCCCAACCCACAGATGGACTCTGGTCTCCCGCATTACAGCAGACGTTTCCCGTCTGAGCCACCAGGGAAGCCTGCCACTATCCAAACCACCAAAATCTTTTTTGTGTCCTTCTCCAACTAGGGTTCCTAGAAACCCAGATGCCATCCCTGAGTTTTTTGTCTGACCCACCAAGAAGGCACTTGTCTCATGTCTCCACCACACTGGGCTTGGGAGACACATCAGAGCCCCACACATCAACAGCTCTGCAAACATTACCCTGGGAGTAAAAGATTAGGCAGTGATAGGTCCCATCTACTCTAGGATTTCCACAGTTTTAATCCAAGTTTGGGATCCCAGACAAATCCACATAGTCTCAACTTCTCTGGCCTCTTTCATCTTCGGTGCACGAACTCTTCATCTACTAAGGGACAGAATAGCCCAGCTCTTCATCTATTCTTCCAAATCTACGGTACTATCCGAAGACCTAAGGTTTTAAACTTCAAAGCCAAGAATTTAGCTCTTTTGTTGCCTGTTGGGTCACTCTTCCCTGAGGCAATAAAACCAGACTACCTCCCTAGGAACACAGGAATGAAAGGCCAAAACATCAAGTAATATTTCAATGTATTATTTCCAGGGCCCATCTCTATCTTAGGCAATATAGGATCCCTGGGTTGGGAAGATCCTCTGGAGTAGGGAATGGCCACCCACTCCAGTATTCTCGCCTGGAAAACCCCACAGAAAGAGAAGCCTGGCAGGCTACAATCCATGGGGCCACAGAGAGTTGGACATGAATGAGTGACTGAGCACACACACACAGGCCAGTGTTCAGGGCCTGGGAAACTTTTAAGGGCCGAGCAAAGTGTTTTAATCACTTTTAAATCAGTAAAAAAGAATATAATCAAACTTGAACAATATACATCTTTATACCAAAGCAATCATAAACTATCATTTAAAACATTTTTAATGGAGGAAGGGACCCATGAAGGCAAAGATAGTGTCCATGAAAGTCAGAATGCAGCCTTGATTATCCCACCATGTATTTTAAGTTGTACTATAACTAGATTATTACCAAAAATACAAAACATTCCTTTTCTTACCACAATCTCAGACAACAATCAAAAGCCCAGCATTAAAACATCAATCTATAGTGAAACTTTGGAGGACTAAGCCAATGCAATTGGCATTCCATAAAGTCTTCTGGCTGCCCACAAATGATGTGCCCAGAGCCAGCAGGTTCTGAGAGATGCACAGCTGAAGACCTGCCTCTATTTCCTAGATGCTGCCAGCCCAGCAAAAATAAACATATGTGTTCAAAAATGTAAAATATAAAATATGCAATATGTAAAATTAACAATAAAAATATTTATTATAATACTAAATGTATACTTAGGGGCTTATTTCCCACATATAATAACAGTAAAAATGATTAGGGTATTATAAAGGACAAGGGAGGCCTAATTATTCCTGATTTTATCATGTCAGTTGAACACTGACTTGGCCTCAGTTTCCCCAAGATGAACTGGGAATCATACACTAAGGACACAAGTCAATTGAATGAGAATCTCAAGTGAAAAGTGACATAAAAATGCAAATGTTATTATAGGTAATAATATCATATCTATCTACAGTATGCTTTGTTGGGGATTTTTATATACTTTGTCAATATCAATTAAGCTTTATAGCATCTTTGTAATACATATAAATATGCATAATCAAAGTATTATATACATAGACCTATATGTGTCTATACTTATACATATATTTTATATAGCTTTATTTTGCCCACTACCTGAATTTATTTATGGTTGCCATGACTTCCCATTTATTGCAATAAAAATTCTTTAGGAGAAAATAATGAATATAATGAAATAAAATTTACAATGTCTGTAGAACAGTGACTTTCAAACTTTTTGATCATAGTCCCCACCTATACCATTAAAACCCACCTGAGACTTTTCTAGTTGGTGCATCTGGGTGGAGTGGTTTGCTATTGGCATTTAGTGGAAAGAAGCTAGCAATGCTCTGCTAAATATCCTATGGTGCACAGGACAGCCCACACAATCAAGTACTATCTGATCCAAAGTGTCATAAGTACCAGGGTGAGAAACAGCTAGAGAATGACTGTACACCAGATTCTTAGGTCAGTCAGTTCAGTCGCTCAGTCATGTCCGACTCTGCGACCCCATGGACTGCAGCATGCCAGGTCTCCCTATCTGTCATCAACTTCCAGAGTTTACTCAAACTCATGTCTATTGAGTTGGTGATGCCATCCAACCATTTCATCCTCTGTCATCCCCTTCTCCTCCTGCCCTCAGTTTTTCCCAGGATCAGGGTCTTTCCCAATGAGTCAGCTCTTCATATCAGGTGGCCAAAGTATTGGAGTTTCAGCTTCAACATCAGTCCTTCCAATGAACACCCAGGACTGATCTCCTTCAGGATGGACTGGTTGGATCTCCTTGCAGTCCAAGGGACTCTCAAGAGACTTCTCTAACACCACAGTTTGAAAGCATCAGTTCTCTGGTACACAGCCTTCTTTATAGTCCAACTCTTACATCCATGCATGATTACTGGAAAAACCATGGCCTTGACTAGACAGAACTTTGTGGGCAAAGTAATGTCTCTGCTTTTTAATATGCTGTCTATGTTGGTCATAGCTTTTCTTCCAAGGAGCAAGTGTCTTAATTTCATGGCTGCAATCACCATCTGCAGTGATTTTGGAGCCCCCACAAAAAATAAAGTCTGTCACTGTTTCCAGTTTCCCCATCTATTTGCCATGAAGTGATGGGACCAGATGCCATGATCTTAGTTTTCTGAATGTTGAGTTTTAAGTCAACTATTTCACTCTCCTCTTTTACTTTCAAGAGGCTCTTTAGTTCTTCTTCACTTTCTACCGTAAGGTCATTGGTCCCCAAACCTCAGCATTTCATGGTGCAGCAAAACTTTACCCCCAAATTTGTAAAACCAACATAAAATTGCCAACACTTTCTCTTAACAGGAACATTAAAAATAAAATAACTATCCATCACCTTTAATAAGAAGGCTTCCAACACCAAAGATAAGTAAAATCAATCTTAAAATCCTTTAAATTGAATAAATTTAGCTATGTGAAAAACTTGCTACATTTCTTTATAGTCTGCACATCACCTTGGATTAGTATAAAGGTCATTATTGACCAGCCCTGGTATAATCTACAGACTGGATCTGCAGATGTTAGTTTTCTCCAGACATGAATTTGACAGCAGGAGTCAGTTCAAGGCTAAAGCAGCTTGATGCAGGTATTCTGTGTTGTTCACTGAAGGAAGAGCTGCATTTTTGATGTCAGGTGTGCAGATACAGACTAACATTCTTGCTGGGAGGAGCGCTTCTAGGACCTCCTGACCTCCTGCCAGCAGGGCCAGAATCTTCTTTGACAATCAGCCTTGCTTCTGCTCTGTCAAGCCCAAAGCTAAGCTGTGGCTATGTTTTTATATGAGAAATCTTTATGTAAGACATCCTTATTTACAAAAAAGGAAATTTGCTTTCTCTACCCTTCTGTGGAAGAAACAGTATGAATATGAACAGAATTACAAATGAGGAAAAGGCTGACAAGACAGGATCAGAGCTGCCAACTGTGTAAAAAGGAGCTTAGAATGATGACCTGGATGTCAAAAATGCCACTTGGACTGATTCAGAGAGGATTAAGGTCAATTGAATCTAGTAAGGCAAAGATAGCACAAGTAGGTTCCATTGTAGAAAATATTCCACTACCAATTCTACAATTACCTGAATGCTCTAGATCCTGTACTTCCTGTCTCCTCCAGTCTAACAGAGTCCCAAGTAAAACTTCGTGAAAAACACTTTCTGGATTTGTTTCTGGGGTCCTTCGGGAGCTTGGGTTTCCTACCATAAGAGCTGGATGATTTCCCATCAAATCAAATCTGTGAGCCCCAGTTGACTGAACCCATATAAATTCCCAACTGAGTTACAGGACTAAACAAACTCAACTCCAGAACATACTTGGGGCAAGGATGTGAAGATTCTCTCAGGCTGCCCTAAGCCATAGTGGTCCAGCTCTCAGAAAAGGACAAGGTTGGGTTAGATCACAGGATTCTTCTTGCAGGAGAGGAGACCAAGTTACTCCCTAAGGTTTCTTTCTGTGGTCTCAAACTAACTGAGAGAAGCGCAGTGGGGTTTTGCAAACAGACCATTATCTTTATCACTTCTCCACCTTTCACATTTTTAAACAATTATCTATTAATGAATCTTCCTTTTCATTAGACTAAGAACATCTTAGACACACGGATCATTTTTTTTTACTCATTTTTGTGTTCTCAGTGCCTAAAGACTTACACCTTGTAAATGCTCATTAAATCTTAAATGATTGATTAATTGAATTTCTTACATTTTGTTCCTGTCACCTTAATATAAATGCTGAAAGCAAAGGCTTTCAAACATGTCCATAAAAATAAAGAGCATCCCAGCTCACTCAACAAAAATGCACATAAAAAAGGAGTGATTATGCATATAGAGATGCTAGTTCTTTTCAACAAAAGCTTGTCTCCAGAGGTATTATAAATCTGCATGCTGAATGGGAAAAGTCTCAGCGTACATATGCATAACACTGATCGCAAAGGGGGTGTGAACCTGAACAATATCTGACAATGAAAATCCGAGCTGAATTCTGGTTCTGGTTACTTGACAAGAAACACATTTTCTTTGTGAATTTCAAAGATGTTAAAAATGTTGACTTCAGATGGGAGAATATATTAATTTTAAATTTTATAACTATTAATGTAGTTCACAACTACTCTGTCAGCTATCGTATTTCTGATGTAAATCTGAGCCAACCTTTTCTATTAGGTTTTATAATCAACTGCTATCTAGGACTTTATAAGAAAATTACCCCAGAGACTCAGCTATATTTCCTGGTACATTAGAAGCATTAAAACTAGTAGAATCACAGACTACAAAGAAATGTTTGACAATCCTCTTCAAAGATTTCAGAGGCAAGTGATTTATATGCCAAGGTAGTGCTATTTTGTGACACATTTCTCAAACTGACAAATGAAGACTTTTAAATATATTTGCAAGAGTCATAAAGACAATTTTATGTCCTTGGGAGAAATGGTGACATTTCGGACTTATGAAGAGGGACTTTGTTTTTCAACGTGTCTCATGCTCTGCGTGATTGTGTATTTATAACTATGAAGCCACAGAATCTGAAACCTAAAAACTGCACTCAAAAGAAAAATATTTGATGGAGACAGATAAGTGAGGTCATTTCGTTCACTCAGCATATATTGAATGGCATGTAAATAAGACCCATCATTATTGTGAAATTTTTTATAAGAAACTTTAGAAACAGGAAGCCCCATGGAGAATATAGGAAGTAAACAAAAGGAATGCAGCATGGGAGACTATCTTAGCAGTTGAAGTGTTAAATGTTGTCAGTATAATCAACTGCCAAACATATTGTTGTAGCCACGCGTTCTGGGAAACAAACTCACTCAGAAGGACAATGCAGATAGTGGAGGGAAGTTTATTACACTGATGGGCCCAAGACAGTGTCTCCTCTTAGCCAAGGATCCCGACCAGTTTTTGTGAAAAGCTTATATACCCTAAGTGTACGTGCTCAAACTCACCTCCCCAAATTCTCTGAAACTAGTCTAAACAAAGGAAAAGAAAGATATAATCAAAGTTAACTTGTGATTCATATGCCTTAAACCTGTGATTCATGTCTTAAGCCTAGGTAGTTAACAGTGGACAATTATCAATAGGCCTGTGGTCATACCCCAATAAGCAAATAGAATTTATAATTCTATTCAGTTACACAGATAATTAGGGTATTCTTTTAGTTGAGGGAGAGTCTAGGTATAAGCCCTAGGGCTCTTCCATCCAGGGGGTCTGGTTTTCCAGTTGGTATGTCGTTTCCATAGATATGAGCATATAGCTCAAAGTCCACAGTCCAGCCCAAGATGGAGTGGGCTCCATCCTCCTTCAATATGACTTTGAAAAGAGCTGGAGGAACATGGATTAAATGGAGTGACGCTATAATTGATTATCCCACCTGAAACACTGTTAGAGGGAAATCAGGTACTAAGTACAGTGAGAGTGGTGAAAACCAGCATTGTCCTGCTCAAATCAAGATTGGGACATTTTGTTAACCAATGTTTTTTGACTACTGGATCTCAATTATCTTCAGATTCAAAGTACTTCTTATGGTTCCTTTGATCTCTCCTCCAGAAACAGCTTATGTTGGCTGGCCAAAGACACTTAGCGTGGTGGAATAGTAAGAATAAAAACAGACCGAGTCTTAAAGGTGTATTATATATTGGTAATTACTGTTATTCAAAGAACACTTTGATAGTATACTGGCATGAATGGCATGAAGACTAGTTTGGCCCCTGCAAACTAGAAACAAAGGCTTCATTACCTGCATAAACTCCTATCCCTACAGTCTTAATATTACTGGCTTAGATAACTTGAATTAATTACTGTAGAGTAGCATAAAATGGAGTTTCCCAGATAACGCTGGTGGTAAAGAATCTGCCTGCCAATGCAGGAGACACAAGAGACACGGCTCAATACCTAGGTTGGGAAGAGCCTGTGGAGACAAGCATGACAACCCTCTCCAGTATTCTGGCCAGGAGAATCCCTTGGACAGAGGAGACTGGCAGGCTACAGTCCATAAGGTCACAGAGTCTGACACAACTGAAGTGACTGAGCATGAACATGCAACATGAAGTGATTATGTGAGCTTAAGGACCATTTTAATGCACATTTCTATGAATCCATGAGCAAAGTATATTGAGTAGATAATACAAGGTTCTTTCATTTCAAAGCAATTCATTCTATTAATATTGAAACAAATGAAAAAGCCTTTCTTCATAAACAGCATCTATAGCTAAAACAGTCTTTCATTATGAATATAGCTACACAGTTGAGTTCAGTTCAGTCGCTCAGTCGTGTCTGACTCTTTGCAATGCCATGAACCACAGCATGCCAGGCCTCCCTGTCCATCAACAACTCCCAGAGTCCACTCAAACCCATGTCCATTGAGTCGATGATGTCATCCAACCATCTCATCTTCTGTCATCCCCTTCTCCTCCTGTCCTCAGTCTTTCCCAGTATCATGGTCTTTTCAAATGAGTCAGCTCTCTGGATCAGGTGGCCAAAGTATTGGAGTTTGAGCTTCAATATCAGTCCCTCCAATGAACATCAGGACTGATCTCTTCAGAATGGACTGGTTGGATCTCCTTGCAGTCCGGGGGACTCTCAAGAGCCTTCTCCAACACCACAGTTCAAAAGCATCAATTCTTTGGCACTCAGCTTTCTTTACAGTCCAATTATCACATCTATACGTGACTACTGGAAAAACCATAGCCTTGACTAGACAGACCATTGTTGGCAAAGTAATGTTTCTGGTTTTTAATATGCTGTCTAGGTTGATCACAACTTTCCTTCCAAGAAGCAAGCATCTTTTAATTTCATGGCTGCAATCACCATCTGCAGTGATTCTGGAGCCCCCCAAAATAAAGTCAGCCACTGTTTCCACTGTTTCCCTATCTATTTGCCATGAAATGATGGGACTGGATGCCATGATCTTAGTTGTCTGAATGTTGAGCTTTAAGCCAACTTTTTCACTCTCCTCTTTCACTTTCATCAAGAGGCTCTTTAGTTCTTCTTCACTTTCTGCCATAAGGGTGGTGTCATCTGTGTATCTGAGGTTATTAATATTTCTCCTGGCAATCTTGATTCCATCTTGTGCTTCATCCAGCCCAGCATTTCTCATGATGTACTCTGCATATAGGTTAAATAAGCAGGGTGACAATATACAGCCTTGACATACTCCGTTTCCTATTTGGAACCAGTCTGTTGTTCCATGTCCAGTTCTAACTGTTGCTTCCTGACCTGCATACAGGTTACTCAAGAGGCATGTCAGGTGGTCTGGTATTCCAATCTCTTTCAGAATTTCCCACAGTTTATTGTGATCCACACAGTCAAAGGCTTTGGCATAGTCAATGAAGCCAAAATAGATGTTTTTCTGGAACTCTTGCATTTTCGATGGTCCAGTGAATGTTGGCAATTTGATCTCTGGATCTTCTGCCTTTTCTAAAACCAGCTTGAACATCTGGAAGTTCACTGTTCACATATTGCTGAAGCCTGGGTGGAGAATTTTGAGCATTACTTTACTAGTGTGTGAGATGAGTGCAATTGTGTGGTAGTTTGAATACTCTTTGGCATTGCCTTTCTTAGGATTGGAATGAAAACTGACCTTTTCCAGTCCTGTGGCCACTTCTGAGTTTTCCAAAATTGCTAACATATTGAATGCAGCACTTTCACAGCATCATTAGCTACACAAATGAACACTTTTTCCATTTCTTCCTAACAATCATTCAAAAGCAGCAAAGGAAATGGAAAAATTAAAAGAAAACTAATTTATGGCAAAGTTATAATCCCTAGATTATATCATGTATAAGGGCTACTTTAAGCAGCCAAGATCCAGTTGAAGACAAGTGGAAGAAGCAGAGACAGCGCTGATAATCTCAGTAAAGAGACTGCAGAGAAGTAGGAACTCTCAGAGCACCAGCCAGATTACATTCTCATAGTTTTGCAGATAAACTCACCGAAAACAATGGAAAATGCTAGATCAATATATATACACACACACGTGTGTGTGTGTGTGTGTGTGTGTGTATTTTAAATTCCAACACATTGAAAGTATGTAAGAGCTGATAATCCAATGGGGAATTTAAATGCCAATTTTTTGATGAAAGCCTGTAACCAAAGGGATAAATAGAATTTTAAAACACCAAACCTGCTGATGCCCTTGGGACATTTGCTAATATGCACAGGGCAATGGCTTCAGGGCTGGAGGTACTAAAGTTTAGCCCTGGAGCCCACCTAGGATGGGAGTTTAACAAGGAAGTCTTCCATATGTGACAGATATTATGCCTGCCAATACAATTTCTCCTTTTTACTGGAAATATAAACGATTAGAATTCCCAGCTTCTTTGCAGTTAGTGAGGTTCATTTGACTAGCTCTGGTCATTAAAAAAAAAATGAGCAGAAATGATACATTTAATTTCTCCCATAGAATTCTCAAATCTTTTTTTCCCTGCCAAAGCAAAAGACTTTCTAGATGATGGCGCCTCAATCAGCCTGAATCCCAGAGGATCTCTGGGGAGGAATGCCGAAACTTCACCACAAAGCTAAAGAAACTTTTGTGTGAGTAGGAAATACACCTTTATGTGTCAAACCACTGAGATTTTAGGACTGTATGTTATCACTGGGATGCAAAACTAGAAGTCAAGAAACACCTGGAATAACAGGAAAATTTGGCCTTGGAGTACAGAATGAAGCAGGGCAAAGGCTAACAGAGATTTGCCAAGAGAACGCACTGGTCATAGCAAACACCCTCTTCCAGCAACACAAGAGAAGACTCTACACATGGACTTCAACAGATGGTCAATACTAAAATCAGATTGATTATATTCTTTGCAGCCAGAGATGGATAAGCTCTATACAGTCAGCAAAAACAAGACCGGGAGCTGACTGTGGCTCAGATCATGAACTCCTTGTTGTCAAGTTCAGACTTAAATTGAAGAATGTAGGGAAAACCACTAGACCACTCACATATGATCTAAATCAAATCCTTATGATTATACAGTGGAAGTGACAGATTTAAAGGATTAGGTTTGATAGAGTGCCTGAAGAACTATGGACAGAGGTTCCTGACATTGTACAGGAGGCAGGGATTAAGACCATCCCCAAGAAAAAGAAATGCAAAAAGGCAAAATAGCTGTCTGAGGAGGACTTGCAAATAGCTGTGAAAAGAAGGGACGTGAAAAGCAAAGGAGAAAAGGAAACATATACCCATTTGAATGAAGAGCTCCAAAGAATAGCAAGGAGAGATAAGAAAGCCTTCCTCAGCGATCAATGCAAAGAAACAGAGGAAAACAACAGAATGGGAAAGACCAGAGATCTCTTCAAGAAAATTAGAGATACCAAGGGAACATTTCATGCAAAGATGGGCTTGATAAAGGACAGAAATGGTATGGACCTAACAGAAGCAGAAGATATTAAGAAGAGGAGGCAAGAATACACAGAAGAACTATACAAAAAAGATCTTTATGACCCAGATAACCATGAAGGTGTCGTCACTCATCTAGACCCACACATGCTGGAATGCAAAGCCAAGCAGGCCTGAGGATGCATCACTACAAACACAGCTAGTGGAGGTGATGGAATTCCAGTTGAACTGTTTCAAATCCTGAAAGATAATAATGTTAAAGTGTAAGTTTTCATTCCAATCCCAAAGAAAGGCAATGCCAAAGAATGTTCAAACTACCACACAATTGCACTCATCTCACACTCTAGCAAAGTAACGCTCAAAATTCTCCAAGCCAGGCTTCAACAGTACATGAATCATGAACTTCCAGATGTTCAAGCTGGATTTAGAGAAGGCAGAGGAACCAGAGATCAAATTGCCAACATCCACTGGATCATCAAAAAAGCAAGAAAGTCCCAGAAAAGCATCTACTTCTGCTTTATTGACTATGCCAAAGCCTTTGACTGTGTGGATCACAATAAACTGTGGAAAATTCTTCAAGAGATGGGAATACCAGACCACCTGACCTTCCTCCTGAGAAATCTGTATGCAAGTCAAGAAGCAACAGTTAGAACTGGACATGGAACAACAGACTGGTTCCAAATTGGGAAAGGAATACAACAAGGCTGTATATTGTCACCCTGCTTATTTAACTTACATGCAGATACATGGCATCATGAGAAATGCTGGGCTGGATGAAGCACAAGCTGGAATCAAGATTGCCAGGAGAAATATCAATAACCTCAAATACACAGATGACACCACCCTTATGACAGAAAGTGAAGAAGAACTAAAGAGCCTCTTGATGAAAGTGAAAGAGGAGAGTGAAAAAGCTGGCTTAGAGCTCAACATTCAGAAAACAAAGATCATGGCATCCGGTCCCATCACTTCATGGCAAATAGATGGGGAAACAATGGAAACAGTGACAGACTATTTTTAGGGGCTCCAAAATCACTGCAGATGGTGACTGCAGCCATGAAATTAAAAGATGCTTGCTCCTTGGAAGAAAAGCTATGACCAACATAGATAGCATTTTAAAAAGCAGAGACATTACTTTGCCAACAAAGCTCTGCTAGCCAAAGCTATCTTTTTTCCAGTAACGTATGGATATGAGAGTTGGACCATAAAGCTGAGCGCCGAAGAATTGATGTTTTTGAACTGTGGTGTTGGAGAAGACTCTTGAGAGCCGCCTGGAATGCAAGGAGATCCAACCAGTCCATCTTAAAGGAAATCAGTCCTGGATATTCACTGGAAGGACTGATGCTGAAGCTGAAACTCCAATACTTTGGCCACCTGATGTGAACAGCTGACTGATTGGAAAAGACCCTGATGCTGGGAAAGATTGAGGGCAGGAGGAGAAGGGGATGACAGAGGATGAGATGGTTGGATGGCATCACCGACTCAATCCACATGAGTTTGGGTAAGCTCTGGGAGTTGGTGATGCACAGGGAGGCCTGGTGTGCTGCAGTCCATGGCAGTCACAAAGAGCCTGACATGACTGAGCAACTGAAGAGAACTGAATATATTGATGATTTCCTATATTAGCTATTATTTTGACTTTAAACTTCTCCACTCACCCACCCAACTGGCACCCACATATGTAGTTTTCAAAAACTGACCTTAGGGACTTCCCTGGTGGTCCAGTGGTTAAGAATCTGCCTGCCAATGCAAGTGACATGGGTTCGATCCCTGATCCAGGAAGATCACACACACTGTGAAGCAACTAAGCCAGTGTGCCACTACTACCGAGCTATCTCACTAGAGCCCAGCAGCTGCAACTACTGAAGCCCATGTGCCTCAAGGTCATGCTTCACAACAAGAGGAACCAGTACAATGAGAAGCCTGAAAATCGCAACAAAGAGTAGCCCCTGCTCCTCACAACTAGAGTAAGCCTGCACATAGCAATAAAGCAAAGACCCAGCAGAGCCAAAGATAAATTAAAAAAAAAAAAACAAACTGAATCTTTAAAAAAATAATTAAAAAAAAAAATTGACCTTAGATATCACAGATAGAAAATAAAAATTTTGTGTAGAGATTTGGTGAACAAAAGATTTTGTGGTGTTTTGAAAATTTTCTGAATAAATTTGAGTATTTTGCTTTTAATAGACACATCTTCTATTACTGTTTATAATATTTAATTTTGAAATACAATTACATTTTAATTGAAATTAGTCACACTAAGTATTTTCTTTATTTTGATCACACTAAGTTTCGATGCATTAACAAAGGTAATTAATTCACAGAAAAATTATGTTTCTTTGTTGAGATGTTAAATCCTCAATCAGATAATTCTGGGTTCAATCAAATGGAAGAATTAATATAATTTCATTTATTTTTTGCAAAGAATTTATCTTCCTTTTATAGAAAGTGGTAGGAAGAATATTTTGAATTTAAAATTTATGAATCACTTGTCACAATTTTTAGAACACTTGGGAAAACACTGAGCTGTTCAGCCAGGACCCAGAAGCATGAAATGAGCTTTTGAAAACAAAAAGCAAAATACCAAATAACCCCTACCCCCCTCCAAAAAAAAATGTTTTTTTCTAAATAAAGAGATCTCTTATGAATGGCATCAACTGGGTTTCAGATTTGACAGTGAATAAGACATTATCCCTGCCCTTAGGAAGTCAGGATTACTGTGAGACAGTAATAAGACTTATAATAAATCACATTACCCTCAGAGAGGTCTTGCTGGGAAATTACTATGTACTGTAATACTTGCTAGGACTGGAGTAAGCAGAGTGCTCTGGAGACATCTAAGAGGAGCACTTAGGCCTATTGGACCAGGGAAAGTGTTCTAGAGCAGGTTGTTCTAACTGCTAGGATTCACATGGATAACTAAAGATGGCCCGTTAGTTTTAGTTTCAAAGTGAGGGAATTATTGTCCTTCCCCTACAGTGTTTGAAAATATGTATACATTTGTATATCAGTTAATTTCAGTTGTTCAGTTGTGTCCAACTCTGTGACCCCATGGATTGCAGCACACCAGGCCACCCTGTCCATCACCAACTCCCGGAGCTTACCCAAACTCATGTGGATTGAGTCAGTGATGCCATCCAACCATCTCATCCTCTGTCATCCCCTTCTCCTCCTGCCCTCAATCTTTCCCAGCATCAGGGTCTTTTCCAATCAGTCAGCTGTTCACATCAGGTGGCCAAAGTATTGGAGTTTCAGCTTCAGCATCAGTCCTTCCAGTGAATATCCAGGACTGATTTCCTTTAAGATGGACTGGTTGGATCTCCTTGCATTCCAGGCAGCTCTCAAGAGTCTTCTCCAACACCACAGTTCAAAAGCATCAATTCTTCGGCGCTCAGCTTTATGGTCCAACTCTCATATCCATACGTTACTGGAAAAAAGATAGCTTTGGCTAGACAGAGCTTTGTTGGCAAAGTAATGTCTCTGCTTTTTAAAATGCTATCTATGTTGGTCATAGCTTTTCTTCCAAGGAGCAAGCATCTTTTAATTTCATGGCTGCAGTCACCATCTGCAGTGATTTTGGAGCCCCTAAAAATAGTCTGTCACTGTTTCCATTGTTTCCCCATCTATTTGCCATGAAGTGATGGGACCGGATGCCATGATCTTTGTTTTCTGAATGTTGAGCTCTAAGCCAGCTTTTTCACTCTCCTCTTTCACTTTCATCAAGAGGCTCTTTAGTTCTTCTTCACTTTCTGTCATAAGGGTGGTGTCATCTGTGTATTTGAGGTTATTGATATTTCTCCTGGCAATCTTGATTCCAGCTTGTGCTTCATCCAGCCCAGCATTTCTCATGATGCCATGTATCTGCATGTAAGTTAAATAAGCAGGGTGACAATATACAGCCTTGTTGTATTCCTTTCCCAATTTGGAACCAGTCTGTTGTTCCATGTCCAGTTCTAACTGTTGCTTCTTGACTTGCATACAGATTTCTCAGGAGGAAGGTCAGGTGGTCTGGTATTCCCATCTCTTGAAGAATTTTCCACAGTTTATTGTGATCCACACAGTCAAAGGCTTTGGCATAGTCAATAAAGCAGAAGTAGATGCTTTTCTGGGACTTTCTTGCTTTTTTGATGATCCAGTGGATGTTGGCAATTTGATCTCTGGTTCCTCTGCCTTCTCTAAATCCAGCTTGAACATCTGGAAGTTCATGATTCATGTACTGTTGAAGCCTGGCTTGGAGAATTTTGAGCGTTACTTTGCTAGAGTGTGAGATGAGTGCAATTGTGTGGTAGTTTGAACATTCTTTGGCATTGCCTTTCTTTGGGATTGGAATGAAAACTGACCTTTTTTCAGTCCTGTGGTCACTGCTGAGTTTTCCAAAGTTGCTGGCATATTGACTGCATCACTTTCACAGTATCATTTTTTAGGATTTGAAATAGCTCAACTGAAATCCCACCACCTCCATTAACATCAATATATTAATGGATTATATTTTAAACTTGTGTTTTAAATTTGGGTATTTGGAATTTAGAATTCATTCTCCACTGCAGTAACTTACTATAGGATATAGTATTATATCATATAAATATCTACAAAATAGGATGGGACATAGTAGATATCTATGGGATTATTGGGCTTCCCTGGTGACTCAGATGGTAAAGAATCTGCTTATAATGCAGGAGACTCAGGTTTGACTCAGATGTGTAGGGGAAGATCTTCTGGAGAGAGGAATGGCTACCTACTTCAGTATTCTTCTCTGGAGAAAACCAGGGACAGAGGAGCTTGGTAGGCCACAGTCCATGGGGTCATAAAGAGGCAGATATGACTGGGCAGCTAAGCATACATAGGATTATCAGCCTAGCACTCCTTCTTTCTCCTGGGAATGTCCATTGTGCCCTATGGCTATTGGTGAGCTGCCATTTTCTACCTAACCCTGACCAGTCAGATGACCCCAAACAGATACTTGGCCCAGTAATGGACATCTGACCTGAAACTTTAAAATTCAGAACTTAAACTATCTTAAAACCAACTTTTTTATTGTTGAAGATCTAAGTTATAAATTACAGAACCATAGCGGTCGTGTTTCCCATAGCCTTCAGTGATAAAATGAGGGTAAACAAAGAGGAGGAGAGAGGCGAAATGAAGCAAGACCCGAGGCAGTCTCATCCCTTCCATCTGTTTTTCCTGAGGTTCAGCTGCGTCCCGGCACTTCTTATCTAGTGATCAACCGTTCTATGAATATCATGACCTAATTCATTTCCTTCCTTCCTTACACTAGTGCAAGCTGAGTTATTTGTCAACTGCAGTCAAAAGAAGTCTGATCAGTACACACAGAAAATAGTACTATGAGGTGGCTTCTCAGGCCAACTCAGAGAAGTTTCTCAAACAGTGCTCGTTCTAGTGCTATTGAAAACCTTGAGCCTGAGCCTGGGTATCCTGAGGTCCATAAGATCGAACCTCTCCTTATCAAAATATCACTAAGCCCCATCTTCTTCTTACCTCTTCCCTCACACCCTACACATCCTCACCTAGAAAAGGACCATCATTAAGGGAAAGAAAGCTGGTGAAAAAGCACATGTGACTCTCTGTGAGGAAGAGTGCAGCAGCATTATGACAAGGCTCTGGTGGCTCCTGCAGCCCAGAAGAGAGATGGTCCCAAGAACAGGAGGGAATTGGCTCTGGCAGAGGTACTTGTATACAGCAATGATCTTTTCTAATCCAAGTACACCCACATGAGGAAATGCTGGTCCTATAATATCTGCCCTACAGGTCAAGGGTTCATCTCCCAAGTAAAACTGTTTTATTTTGGCCATCAGGTAAATTAAGCAAAACCTCACGCAAAGGTCAAGGTACAATTTTATAACCACTGGTTTTCAGAAAATGAATTTGGTTGGGATTTCACAAAGAGAAAATAGCACTGAAAGAAAAATACAGTCAGGACAAAAAGATGCAGAATGTCATGCATCATCCTGAAAAATAGAAAATAAGATGTTTCCCTCCCCAAAACTACTACATCCAAAAGCATTTGTGGGTATGTGCGTATGTTGAGGAATAAGAATGTAGCAATAAGATTAAAAATAACCATCGCGTAGGACCTACCATTATAGAACACAGACAAGAATGAAAGGGTGGTTAAACTAAATGAATGTGAATAGCATCATCCTTTTTATCCAACATAAACTGGCAATTAAAAAGATATTTTAAAAAGATGCATAATAAACCATGAAGAATGACTCAGACTATGAAAGAGATGAAGTATTGTGTTTAAATTCTGATCATTTAGAGAATGTTTGCTCCAAGGGAAAAGCTGTAGAAAGTGATATCAAAATTTTTAAAGTACTTTTACTTTATTCTTACTATGAAAATATACACATTCATTGTGGAAAATGAAAAAGTGGCAAATAGGAAAAAAGAAAAGGACAAATAATCCATAAATCCACCATCCAGTAATAAAATATCTTGTGCTGCATAGTAAATATCTTTCAGCCTCTTTCCAATGCATATAGAAATATATTTTTAACAAAAGAATTTATTATATTCTGTTTCTTTTTTTACTTAAAATGAGATTATACTTTCAAATATTACCCATTACATTTTTCTTTGCTTAACTCTTTAAAATAACCTTTATTCTAATAAATCAGAGGCATCCACATTTGCACTGGGAAGATCTAGGACTGTTTTGAATAATAAGAAAAATAAAGTGTTGATGATTAACTTCTGAATAACAATAAATTCCTTTAGTCCTGCTGCTGCTGCTGTTTAGTCACTAAATTGTGTCCAACTCTTTGTGACTCCATGGACTATAGCCCGCCAGGCTCCTCTGTACATGGGATTTCCCAGGCAAGAACACTGGAGTGGGTTGCCATTCCCTTCTCCAGGGATTGGCATTTCCCATGGGAGTCCCATGGAGACTCCCATTTCCCAACCCAGGGATTGAACCTGCATCTCCTGTTTGGCAGGCAGATTCTTTACCACTGAGCCACCTGGGAAGCCCTCTTTAGTCCTGGGTCAGATGGTTTTATTGAAAGTCAGGAGCTGTTAAGAAATAAAAGGGCTAAATTTCTTAAACTTTGAGAGTCAGTGGGCCAGCTACAGGACCACTATGTTCTGGGATGAGGTACCCCTACCACAGTGCTACTACCAACCTAAGTCAGGGGACAGAGGAGGATGAGCTGACATGGGGAGCTATAGTCCTAAGGAGAGCCAAAATGGAAATGAGTCTGTAAACAGACTCCTAAGGTCTTCAATGAACAAAGTGGATTTGTCAAAAATTCACTAATAGCTAGGACAGAAGTTGGATAAAGGATGAGGTGAGCAAGAACAAGGACCCACATGTAGATCTGGGAGACTCACTCTCCCATGACCAAAATACCATATAACTTCAGTCCCCACGCACACACAGATCAAACCAGGAAAAGGAGAGGGTGGAGGAGGTAGGACTCAGAAGATTGGGCACTATTCTGAAAGAGATTATTTTAATCTAAAACAAACTGTTTAAACTGAGAGATAGAGAAATCCTTTAATTGGCATGTTTGAATTTTTCTCTAGTAACCAACAGTTGAAAAACCTTGAGGATCAGTTTTAGAAAACAAATTTTATATATGTATCTGTTTACATGAAAATTTCTAATTCTGCTACCAACTAGATAGTAAATATGTTTCCATGTCATTGATCTATCAGTTCAGTTCAGTTCAGTCGCTCAGTCATGTCCGACTCTTTGCGAACCCCATGAATTGCAGCACACCAGGCATCCCTGTCCATCACCAACTCCCGGAGTTCACACAAACTCTTGTTCATCAAGTCGGTGATGCCATCCAGCCATCTCATCCTCAGTCGTCCCCTTCTCCTCCTGCCCCCAGTTCCTCCCAGCATCAGTATTTTCCAATGAGTTAACTCTTTGCATGAGTTGGCCAAAGTATTGGAGTTTCAGCTTTAGCATCAGTCCTTCCAAAGAAATCCCAGGGCTGATCTCCTTTAGAATGGACTAGTTGGATCTCCTTGCAGTCCAAGGGACTTTCAAGAGTCTTCTTCAACACCACAGTTCAAAAGCATCAATTCTTCAGCGCTCAGCTTTCTTCACAGTCCAATTCTCACATCCATACATGACCACTGGAAAAACCATAGCCTTGACTAGACGGACCTTTGTTCGCAAAGTAATGTCTTTGCTTTTAAATATGCTATCTAGGTTGGTCATAACTTTCCTTCCAAGGAGTAAGTGTCTTTTAATTTCATGGCTGCAGTCACCATCTGCAGTGATTTTGGAGTCCCCCAAAATAAAGTCTGACACTGTATCCACTGTTTTCCCATCTATACTATCACATCATCTTAAATGGTCACACAGTATTATAACTTGAAATGTTTTTTAAAGCCCGAGTTAAGACACAGCTACTGAGCTTGTGCACTCTAGAATCGTGCCCTACAACAAGAGAAGCCCATGTATTGCAACTAGAGATGTCCTTGCACCATCACAAGAGAAGGCCCGCACCCTGCAATGAAGACCCAGCACAGCCAAATTTTTTTTTTAAGTATGAGTTAAGAAATTAGAGTGCCTCTTTAAAATGTGGCTATCATTTGTCCCTGTACTAACTAAAAATTTCCTAAGTACCTGTGTTATTCATGTACCTGTCATTAACAGTACATTCCTGGTAATCTGTATACTACATCTAGGAAGAGTACATGTTTAGCTCTCATTTTTAAATTCTTTACCATTCTAATCAAAGCCTAATGTTTTATAATCCTCTAATCTTACCTCTACAGAAGTGACCAAACATGCTTCAATGTCATCCTGCTGTATCAGGATAAGGGCTGTGCACGTGCAGAAACACAGATGGACTTAGAGATTTATTATGCCAAACCAATTAAGTCAGGAAGACAAAGATTAAAACCACATAATATCACATATATGGAATCTAAAATAGGACACAAACAAACATTTCTATGAAACAGACTCACAGAGTACAGACTTGTGGTTGCCAAGAAGGAGGGCGCTGTGGGGGAAGGAAGGATTGGGAATTTGGGATTAGCTAGATGCAAACTAGTATATACAAGATAGACAACCAACAAGGTCTTACTGTATAGCACAGGGAACTATATTCAATATCGTGTAATAAATCATAATGGAAAAGAATTTGAAAAAAAATACGTATGTAAAACTGAGTCACTTTTCTGTACAGCAGAAATTAACACAATATTATAAATCAACTATATATAATTTAATTAAATAAAATTTTTAAGGGTCAGGACTGTGAAAATGAGCTCTGGATTTATTATGGACTTGCATTATCCTGTAGTCCTTTACCTTAGGGTCTTTTTAAAATATAAAATAGAGGCCCCCAGCCTGTAGTGCCTTTTGTGTTTGTGTGTGTCCTTTCTATCTGCTCATTTGTTCATTTCTTTGATAAACATTATTTGAGCACCAACTGTGTTCTTATAATTACCCTGAGGCTTGCTCTTCTCACTTCTCATTACTGACCAAAAAAGCTCTTTAAATTCTCTTCTCTTTCCTCTCCATATAACCAAACATTTAAAATGCACAAAAGAAGAATTAAAAGCTTTTGACTGAGGGTCTAAGTTGTTAAAGTAGAAGAAGGGAGGCTTGCTGGAGGAGGAAGCATTTATGGCTTTCAACAGAGGCAGGCTGCAACATGTAGTTACTAAAAAGCTTTCATTATTTTCTTTGCCTTTTTATCCTGAGTGTGTGTTGGAGATGTGAGAAGATGGGATTGATGGATAGAGAAGACCTGTTTAACTCTAGCTTAGTCCTTAGCAGTGCAAAGGACTCGAAAGACTTCCAGGTTAGTCCACGAGAAAACTGCTGATTAAATGTAAGAAGAACATACAGCACATTAGAAAATTCATCTCTATTTTCTAATTAGCATACTAATGATATCCTAGTGCCTTGAAACTGGATTCTCCTCTGAATGTGAAGTACCTTGAATTCATATGAACTCCTTGTTCAAACAGCACAATAGAATATAAGTCTGAAGAGCATCATAGAAAGTTCTTTCTTTCCCCTGCCCAAATGGTTTTCTGTAAAAAATTTTAAAACTATCAAATTCCCTACCCTACAATTATCACCACATTTTAATTTTTCTTCCTTTCTCCCCTCTCTCTTTCTGTTTTCTTCCTACAATGGGGGGTGGGGGTGGGGCAGGAGAGTAAAATACCCAAGCTCTTTAATTTAGGACTCAGGCAGGAGAGAGAAGTAATTGAAATTACAAATATATAAAATTAACCTGAGTGAGTCCTTAAAACTCTTTAAGTGTCACCATGGAGACCAGAGCATGAATGGTCTCCATGGAGACCTGAGTGAATTTTTTTGGCTCATCACTTCTGCTGCTGCTGCTGCTAAATTGCATCAGTCCTGTCCAACTCCGTGCGACCCCATAGATGGCAGCCCACCAGGCTCCTCTGTCCCTGGGATTCTCCAGGCAAGAACACTGGAGTAGGTTGCCATTCCTTCTCCAATGCATGAAAGTGAAAAGTGAAAGCAAAGTTGCTCAGTCGTGACCGACTCCTCACAACCCCATAGAATGTAGCCTACCAGGCTCCTCTGGCCATGGGATTCTCCAGGCAAGAGTACTGGAATGGGTTGCCATTGCCTTCTCCCATCACTTACTACCAGATGTCAATTTGGCCAAGGAAAAAGAGATAAGTATAATAAATAAATAAATAAGAACTAGCCTCACACTAGAGAATTTATTAAGGGCAAATCTAGTTGTCCTGGTTCTTAGTATTTAATTATTCCAATGAGTGGGAAGATATCCCAAGAGAAAACTTGCCCTCAACTCATAATTTCCAATGGAAACATCTGATGATATAGCTCCATAAATGCTACAGGAATGAATAGAGAAAGATAATTTCTAGAAAAAAAATCTTTCTTATTCAGAAGCATCAAGGTATAATGCAAGTGATATGTCTCTCTATTCACCACTCCCAGTGCAAGAAGACAAGGCTCCTATACAATTTCTTATCCAGTAATGGACCAGAAACACTTTTAACAACCATTTTGGGTATTTCAGCTTATCATGTCTATCATACACAACTGTTTTTAATGTGTAGTGAAGTCAAACAGACTTGCATTACATTCTGCATAAAGAGGAACACAGGAATCACTTAAATGTTTATTGAGAGGTACCTCAGAATTTCTCCCAGTTAGATTATATTTTGCAAACCTATAGGGCACAGTCCCTTAGTTGATCAACTACTCAATTGAGAGGCCACAAAATGATTACTTTATTTTATATTTTATTTTATGCCACACCATGAAACATGCAGAATCTTAGTTCCCTGACCAGGGATTAAACCTGTGGCCCCTGCAGTGGAAGCATGGAGTCTTAACCACTGAACCACTACTGATGTACCCTCAAATTGTGTATTTTAGATAGTAGGTGTTCATCAATTAATCACTAACATAAGGTTAAAATTCAATAAAAGTCTTTTTAAAATTCAATAAAATTTTAATATATAACAAAGTAGTCAAAAGAAAGCAAACAGCGATGACCAGAATACATAAAAACAAAATGGTCAATGACATTTATTCATCTAGTAATTTATACAATTTGAACTTTATATAGTTTTTTTTAGGACAGATCTTGGTGAATGGATATGGAAGGAAAACAAGGATACCAGCAGCACAGCCAGCTCAGAGAAATACGAGTGTTTCTCAGATTTGACAACTGATTCTCATTATTTGAGGCTGTTATGTTCTAAAAAGTCACAAACAATTAGAAAATACTGAATCATTGTTCCTAGGGGAAATACAGGATTAGGTTCCTATGAGCCTCAGGTCACATTTTCATCAACTAATCAATACGTGATCCAGTTTTATGTGTGTCCCTGGTTTAAACACATCTTGTTTAATATATATTGTTGACTCACTAACACTGAAATTACAGCCAATAGCATTGTAACTCAAGTCCGAATGAAGTTTATGTAATACACATACTTTCTTCACGAGGCACATAACAACCTTCTTGCACTTAGGAACACTAGACAGCACTTCAGCACTACATTTGGGGGCCACCTGAACAATGATATTACCAACAAAATGTACAAAAATGCAAAAAACATGGCACTAAGTAGACTGTGAAAAGAATACTTGTTTACAGGAAGAAGAGCTAAAACAAGAAGGCAGAGTGTCTGACATCAACTGAGACTATGTGTGTGGGATGATTCAGATTTTTTGCCTCTCAGCACATGTCCATAAATGACCATGAAAGCACTGCAAGAAATGATTGGGTCTACATATAAATTTTTGCGAGGAATTTGCAAATACAGAATCTACAAGGAATGAGATCAACTGTATTTACCAACTATAGAGAATCTCTTCTATTTCCCTATGACACTGCTTCTTCCTATTATTACATTGCTCTTGTCTATTCTCTTTTGTGTACCCATAGAACCCCTATTCTTCCTTCTAAACCTTGCTCAGAAAACCATATGCACACTAACCACACCCTCCTATTACATTTGCCTCTTATACTCATCTCTATTTTGCCAAATCAAATTATACTAAATTTATTGACATTCTACTTTATTGGCCAATGAAATTCATTGAGGTCAATGATCATGTCCTAATACATATATATAATCTTTACTGTGTTTAAAAGATGCTTCACATATAACACCTTGTTTAATCTTATAATAATACTATCAACCCCATTTTACAGTTGCAGAAACAGAGGCCTAGAACAGTCATATCACTTACCATATCACCAGCTGCAGAACTGGTATTGGAACCTAAAATCCAAGCTTTTAATCGTTATATTATGCTAAATAAATATTAGTTACTATGTATGATTGACTACTTAATATGCACAGGCATGGTATTAAATGCTTTATATAAATTATCTCATTGAACTACTTTATCCATTTCTGTATCTCCAACACATAGCAAAGTCCATGACACAAAAATATTTGTTGGGTTGAATTTATTTCTTCCTGTTCCCAAACCTTCTTTCTAAAACCAACAACATGAGAACTCTATACGTTCCAGCAGTGATCAGAATGACTTTCAATTACACCACCCTTTTCTCCCACCAAGATCCTCATCCTCTTTCTCATACATATTTTTCTGTGTTTTGTTACTGATGTCTGTGATGACCACAAGGAAAATCTTCAAAGCAAAAGAGGTACAGAATGGAGCAGAAGTACTGTCCACTTGAAAAATGTCTTTCTCCTTAACAACAATTTCTGGCAGTGATTTACGTTATGACCTAAATCCTTATGGAGTAACAAAATCATGGAAGAGTTAAGTGTTTTGCTTGAGGCCTGTGGGGTAACCCCTCTATGAGGCTAAAGAGGATTTTTCTACTTCCCAGTGCAGGTTTTGATTTCAAATTAACATAACCTGTCATAGTGAGTTCAAAGTAGGCAAAGAGTTGGTTTTAGGGATAAGAAGTAAAAGTAAGGGAGAAAGCTCATGGGAAAGGGAGTAGGCTATAGAAAATTTGCAAGACTGAAACAACAGGAGTCACATACATTACATGAATGAAGGGATCAAGGAGAGTTTAGCCCTGGCTAGAGTCAAAATTATTTTCTTTCAAAAGTGAAAGTATAAAGAGGACAAGATACGAAATTTCATTTCAGATCTTTCTCTTCCCCAGAATATTCCAAATAATCCAGAAACAATAATTCTCAACAATACAGCCAGGAAAATTGATCCAAAGGACAGAATTCTAAATGCTCTAAAAGGCCTCATTTTTTCCTCCCAATTATATGTGTCATGTTTTTGCTACTGGGCACTGTCATATTTAATAATCAGCAGAATCTCTAAGTGAATTCCAAGCCCAAAACTTAATGCAGGGAAGTAAATGTTTCCTGAGGTCAGGCAAGAAGTCAAAATTACCAGAGAAAGGAGTAGACTCATCTTAAACAGTAGCCAGTGTTCAACTCCCCAGTACATTCATAATTGCCAGAAAGAATAAAATTCTTTGTTGCCAAGGCTTTCAGCTTTTCAAAAGACACAATCCTCTATTTCCACGTGAAATCTCCTGGTTTTAAATGTGGTTAATTAATTTAAAAGAAAAAATGTAAACACAGTGCATGTCAAATAAACTATGTTTGCTGGTTTACCCAGTGGGGGACACGGAATATTTTAGGGACCTCTTCCAATCATTCATTGTGCTTCACTGCCCCCAAGAAATGGCAGTCCTGAGGCCATCCTCTGAACAGACATCTCCTGTGCCTTGGTCTCCTAACAGACTCTGCCATGATTCCCTGGCCTCTGCAGATACCCTCCACCTCCACTCTCTGTGTGGGTGATCTGTGACCTCTGGCCGACAGGGTCTGGTGGCAGCAGGTCTCCGTGTGTGCTAGGGAGCTGCTCTTGAAGTCCTCTCTATCTCTCGTCTGCCCTGCCCAAACTCTCAATCCTACACTCTCCTTTTCTCCTTTGAAGATCTGTTTCCCTTTCTTTTCTCTCTTCTGATCTCTCTCTCTTGAATGATGTTTTTCTTTATCTGCTCTTCTTTTCTCTTTTCTTATTCTTTCCTGTTTATTTCATGCTCTTCATCCTCGTCCTCTGTCTCTTACTCTCCTTTCTCCTCCGTCCCCCATCCCTTCCCTTCTTCTCCATCTCCCAGCACCTAGGAACCCGAAGAGAACTCGCTCACCAGGAATACACCAATACTGGCTTCGAGTACTTCTTGTGATGGGAGCGGAGGGTTAGGGAGCCCTTGCGCTCCATTAAGTCCGTGGGTCCGAGTTCCAACCAGTATTGTCCATGGCTGCACCATTCCTGGCAGGAACTGTCAGAGCTATCCATGGCGGCCCTGACACAGACCTCGAAGGATTTCTCTCTGTACTATCCTGTTCCCTGTGCTGACACAGTCCAAGATTCGGCGTCTCTCATCTCCTAAGCAACCTGGAGCGGGTCAATGGAGGGGCGGGGTCAATAGAAGGGCGGGGCCAATAGAGAGGCCGATCCCTCTAACTGAACAGCCCTGGTTTCCTAGACAGGGTACGCAATTACTGATTAGGAATAAACTACACTCCCCAGAATGCAGTGAGAGGAGTGAGCAGGCTACCTACAGCTTAGGAGGGACAACTGCATCCTGGGATATGTAGTTTCACCCTCCTAACAGCTTACCCCTTAGAGTGCACGGAGTTAAGCAAGAGCGCTGGGTCAATTAAGGCCTAAGTGGACCTGAGCCCCGGGCCGGTCTGTTCTGGCTGTCCTTGGGGAAGTTTCTCTTTACCATTCATCATTTGTTGCCAGCACACCTTCTGCTTACAAGTTACATAAATTTGACTAAAAGGGAGCTAGAAGACACCCCTCAAACCATAAAATATGTCTTTTCCGTACAACTTTTCTGAGAAAGAGCCTTAGGCTCCAATAAATTCCAGAAGTTTCTTACTGTAAGAAGACCACATTACACAAGCTTAAAAACACAAGAGATTTTTCACATTACAAAACAGATTCTCTAGTTCGCAAAAGATTTATCATGGTATGCCTAATAGTGTTCTGGATTAGATTTCACAAATTTGAATACACACAACTACTAAGTGCTTTTCTGTGGCCTGCAGTGCCCAGTGTGGGCACCTGCGGTATGTGTAGGCCCCTTTTTACTGACAGTCACAGGTAAACCACATTTCTTAGAGCCAAATAAATAGCCCACTGTCACCTGCCCAGTGCTAGTAGAGCACTGCTGGCTATTTCAGCCCTTTACTTCCCGAAGGAATGAAAAGAAAATTAGAAGTGTAAGCAAGATCCAGGCTAAGCTCAGCTCTGTCCAATCAAAGCACAGCACACTGCTGTCGCTCCAAAACCACTATCCATGTCATCATTTGGTTCATTTTATTTTACTTATATTTAAAGTGTATTTGTTTTACTTATGCTTTAAGTGGTGGCAACATAATATAAGTACATCCAAGATGTCAGGTCTCTCTAGCCAATTTGACTGAGGGATGGAAGCTGCCCAGAGCCAAATCTTTTTTTCTTGTGCTGCTGAGATTTAAAAGCTCTTTAACACACCAACTAGCAATATATTACAAAAACAAACGAAACAAACATAATTCATTATTTTAGAGTTCCTTAAGCATTTGAAGTCTAAGAATTTGCTTTTTTGTTATACTCTTTCCCTTTATATCAACTTTATAAACTTTATTGTCTTGTGTCTACCAAATACTTTTCAATATCCCAAGTTGAGATGCATGAGATTAACTCTCTGATACCCTCAAGTTCAGGCATAATCTATTCTCTTTATATACACCAGTACATTCCATAGAATTTTCTGTTGCTAATTCCATCCTTCTGCTATCAGCTAAGTTGCTTCAGTCGTGTCCGACTCTGTGCGACCCCATAGACGGCAGCCCACCAGGCTCCCTCGTCCCTAGGATTCTCCGGGCAAGAACACTGGAGTGGGTTGCCATTTCCTTCTCCAATGCATGAAAGTGAAAAGTGAAAGTGAAGTCGCTCAGTCGTGTCTGACTCTTGGTGACCCCATGGACTGCAGCCCACCGGGCCCCTCCGTCCATGGGATTTTCCAGGCAAGAGTACTACAGTGGGGTGCCATCGCCTTCTCCTATCTTCATGATGAGTCTAGTTTAAATCTATTAAAAAACTTGTACTGAAATTGTATAATATTAAAAGTTTGAAACAAGCATTTATGTCCTAATTAAGGATTGCATAGAATATTTTTAGTTCTCCAGAAATGAGGAACTCCCATCACCCATCATATACATATCTAGGGGCTCTCTTTCAAATATTTTGTATAAAAAATTTAGGATCAAAATGAATGAGAGGTGTCTAGTCCCCTCTGCTCCTCCTGTCCCCCCTATGTATCTCCTGTTCTCTCTCCCTTCTCTCCTTCATTTCCTTTTCCCCACTTTTTATCCCCTTATCCCTTCTTTCATCACCACTCTTTATTTTCTTTCCTTCTTCCCTCTTCTTTCTCTCTTCCCACCTTCCCTCTCCCTGTTTCCTCCTTTTCTTCTTCTTCCTCCTCTGAGAAGTGGTATGGATTTTAGAGTCAAAAACTACTGCCGAGCCCTCCTGACAATTTGGTACAATTCAATTACATGAAAAATATAAAAGGAAATAAAATAAAATATAAAAGGAAAATAAACCTATAAATCAGGGCCAAAATTTATTTGAATAAGTTCATATTTAAAGGAGTAATGCTAATGAAAGCTTCAATAGTCTTGCCTTTCCTTTAGCTATTCATAACCACCAACAGTCTTTTTAGAGGAATTTAACCTTGAATATGATTCTTCAGTGCTTCTAATTTGGATTGCAAACATATCAGGCATTGACCTGCTCTCAAGCCATTATTAACTAGTATTGATTAAGTCCTGTCATGCAGCAGACATTATTTCTGGAACTCCTGCTGTCAACATGGGGATTAATTTATTAAATATTCAATGTACAGTATTCTATAATTCAGCATTTCTCTTATTTTGATATGTAATCTAGCCAATAAGTGAAATTCTTCAGTAGAGTTGCTCATAGATATCATGTTAAAACTTTAATCTGGGTTAGTAATGACATACTCCAACATAAATGTAGATTAGAGATTTCTTTAATATCCTACAAGTTGGATATCCTAATTATTCAAAGACTGAATACCCATTTCACAAATTATCAAAACCCTTAGTTTCTTCCATGTTCTTCTGTGCCACTTTGGTGTTTTGGCACTTTCACTGTTTATTAGCAGCAAGAATGATATAATTTAGCTACCAGTTACTAGTTCTTATGTAAAAGTGGCACTGGAAATTAAGTTCAATATCTTTGTGACTTTCTTTGTTCCCTGTGGTCTTTAATCTAGATGAAGGAACATTTTCTCCCAAGGAAGAAGCTCAGAGGAAAGAAATTGGATTTGGGCTCCTTTCTGCTCCTGGTGGTGGTAAACATTTTCCTATGTCCCTCATAAATCCCACTCCCAGCTGCATGATGAGCAGGCTGATAAGAAACTTGCAAAAAGGCTTCTCCCAGAGGGTCAACTCTATGCAGAAAGTTTCTAGTTGTTGAGTAAGCCAAGCACATAGCTGAGGATTCTGAGTCACCAGTCTGGGGAAGAGAAGGGGAGCTTAGGGCAGACACTGAAAAACTTTCTGAACCTGTAGGGTCTTTCCCAGGGTTGCATGATTTCTGTTTCCAGTGTTCAGTTGGCTTATGTCAGGCTTATGACACTCTTTCCTCTGTTAATTGAATCTCTTTCTATACCATGATGTTTAGATTGCTTTAAGTAGGGAGGCTCAGGCTATTTCAGAAGGATCATTTTCTAAACAGTCAAAAAGTGAAAGTGTTCCTCACTCAGTCCTGTCTGACTCTTTGCCTGGAGGGGGCTAAAATCAAGTAAGATAACATTAAAAGATAATGATAAAGAAAATAAGGAGTTAAGAGTAAGGATCTTTAAGACAGAGGGTTTGTTTACTTTTTTGCCACTATTCTATGACTAATTAGTATACTTCTTAAAATTTAGAGCATGGCTAAAGTTGGGAAAGAGAGTTGAAATGTTTCTTTTCACAGGAAGCTGGAAGTACTATTCAACAAATAGTGTTTGCCAGAAAAGGAGTGTTTTGGGGATAAGCCCACCATGGAATTCGAGGCAAGGTGAGCTGTTTACTGTTCCTTCACCTTAATAACTCCTCTCTTCCTCCTGGGTTCACTATGCAGCTCCTTTCCTTGTAGGATTGAGGGTTGGAGGAGAGTTAAGGGGGAGGGGGTGGGAAGGAGCATCTTATTTGACTGCTGACTTCATAATTTCTGTCAAGGCCGTCTGGGTGTTGATGCCTAAATGTTGGTCATAGGGAATTTTTGTAGATTCCTCAAAGGCCCCCTTAGAGGACGGCATTATTGCTAAGAGCAGATTATGTATCCTGATTATTTAGGTCATCTTACCCTTGCCCTCATACTTCTTGGGCAGAGCCCTTTGAAATCAGCCCATCCTCAGTTAATCTTTTCAGTGTCCATTCTTGCCCATGGAAAACAGCATGTTTGGTGCCCCCTAAATCCTGGAAGCGCAAGCTGTTCCACTTCAGGCTCTGCTACCGTATAAAGCTCCAGAATGCCTTTAACCTTCAGATATTTCTAGGCTAGAAACTGGGCACCACTCACCAGGTCTTCCAAATCGCTGAGTGACATGTGAGAGAATTCTAAACACTTCTCACTTGATAAAGGTGTTCTGTACTCAGTTCCTCTGTGGGAGCTGGGGAGAAGGGGAAAGCCCAGACCAACAAGCAATTCTCAGGATACCAGCTGGGCATCCTATAATTCAGCTCAATTCTGACACTATCTACCCAGAGATAGCATTGGATATCATGGGTTAAGGGTTCAGCCTTACAAGACTGCCCCCCACTCACCAGTCACAAGTGCAGGTTATTACCTGTACTTCTGACCAAACTGGCTATAAATCAGAGATTATATGTTCTCCTTGAGTTCAGGTAGATTGCTAGAATAGCTCACAGAACTCAGAAAACATTTTACTTATTAGAATACCAGTTTATTCTAAAAGAATATAGCGTAGGAAGAGGCCAGTGGAAAAGAGGCAGAAGGCAAGGTACAGGAAAGGGCACTGGAGCTTTCATGCTTTCACCATGTGCACTACTCTCCCCGAATCTCCACATGTTCGCCAATCCAGGAGCTCTCTGCACCCTGTTCTTTTGGATTCTGGGGGAGGCTTCATTACATTGGTATGACTAACTAAATCATGGTCATTGGTGACTGATTCAATCTCCAAGCCCACTCCCTTCCCTGTAGGTCCAGGGTGGAACTAAGTTCCTACCCTTACTTTGCTGGTTCCCCTGGCAACCTGCCCTTAACTTCAGGTGAGGGCCAGAAGTCACCTTATTTACATAACAGGAGACACATTTGTTGTTGAAGGTCAGGAAGGGTGGCAGTGAGGAGATACCCCTCATCCAAGGTAAGGAGCAGCAGCTGCACTTTGCTGGAGCAGGTGTGAAGAGATACCCCACGCCCAAGGTAAGAGAAACCCAAGTAAGATGGTAGGTGTTGTAAGAGGGCATCAAAGGGCAGACACACTGAAACCATACTCACAGAAAACTAGTCAATCTAATCACACTAGGACCACAGCCTTGTCTAACTCAATGAAACTAAGCCATGCCCGCGGGGCAACACAAGACAAGAGGGTCATTGTGGAGAGGTCTGACAAAATGTGGTCCACTGGAGAAGGGAATGGCATACCACTTCAGTATTCTTGCCTTGAGAACCCCATGAACAGTATGAAAAGGCAAAATAATAGGATACTGAAAGAGGAACTCCCCAGGTCAGTAGGTGCCCAATATGCTACTGGAGATCAGTGGAGAAATAACTCCAGAAAGAATGAAGGGATGGAGCCAAAGCAAAAACAATATCCAGCTGTGGATGTGACTGGTGATAGAAGCAAGGTCCGATACTGTAAAGAGCAATATTGCATAGGAACCTGGAATGCTAGGTCCATGAATCAAGGCAAATTCAGTTCAGTTCAGTCGCGCAGTCGTGTCCGACTCTTTGCGACTCCATGAGTCGCAGTACGCCAGGCCTGCCTGTCCATCACCAACTCCCGGAGTTCACTCAGACTCACTTCCATTGAGTCTGTGATGCCATCCAGCCATTTCATCCTCGGTCGTCCCCTTCTCCTCCTGCCCCCAATCCCTCCCAGCATCAGGGTCTTTTCCAATGAGTCAACTCTTCGCATAAGGTGCCCAAAGTACTGGAACTTCAGTTTTAGCATCATTCCTTCCAAAGAAATCCCAGGGTTGATTTCCTTCAGAATGGACTGGTTGGATCTTCTTGCAGTCCAAGGGACTCTCAAGAGTCTTCTCCAACACCACAGTTCAAAAGCATCAATTCTTC
>SJXQ01011819.1:15688-66611 GCA_006408695.1 Aepyceros melampus | reverse complement strand
TTTCTTTGGAAGGAATGATGCTAAAGGTGAAACTCCAATACTTTGGCCATCTGATGCAAAGAGTTGACTCATTGGAAAAGACTTTAATACTGAGAGGGATTGGGGGCAGGAAGAGAAGGGGATAACAGAGAATGAGATGGCTGGATGGCATCATGGACTCAGTGGACGTGAGTCTGAGTGAACTCTGGGAGTTGGTGATAGACAAGGAGGCCTGGTGTGCTGCAATTCATGGGGTCACAAAGAGTCGGACATGACTAAGTGACTGAATTGAACTTGGGGCTATCATGTTTAATATACTAAACAGTCCTTTTTATGTATGTTAACAATAATAAAAACTATTACTGCACTCAGTAGTTGATATAATTTTACATGTTTCTTTCAATAATGAACTACCTTTATTTAGTAGAAGCTCTTTCTTTGGGGAATTGCTTTAAAATGAAGGTATATGTATATAGAGAGTATTCTCATACTGGGACATTTGTTTTAGTACAGTTACTAGCTAGCATCAAATTCAAGTTTGTATATGTTATTATTACTAACTTTTAAACCCAGCAGTGGCCATAGGACTCAAAAAAGTCAGTTTATTCCAAAGAAAGGCAATGCAAAAGAATGCTCAAACTACCGCACAATAGCACTCATCTCACATGCTAATAAAGTAATGCTTAAAATTCTCCAAGTCAGGCTTCAGCAATATGTGATCCATGAACTTCCAGATGTTCATGCTGGTTTTAGAAAAGGAAGAGAAACCAGAAATCAAATTGCTAACATTTGCTGGATCATCAAAAAAACAAGAGAATTCCAGAAAAACATCTTTTTGCTTTATTGACTATGCCAAAGCCTTTGACTCTGTGGATCACAATAAACTGTGGAAAATTCTGAAAGAGATGGGAATACCAGACCGCCTGACCTGTCTCTTGAGAAATCTGTATGCAAGTCAGAAAGCAACCATTAGAACTGGACATGGAACAATAGACAGATTCCAAATAGGAAAGGAAAAGGAGTACATCAAGGCTGTATATTGTACCTTGCTTATGTAACATATGCAGAGTACATCATGAGAAACACTGGGCTGGAAGAAGCACAAGCTGGAATCAAGATTGCCGAGAGAAATATCAATAACCTCAGATATGCAGATGACACCACCTTTATGGCAGAAAGTGAAGAACTAAAGAGCCTCTTGACGAATGTCAAAAAGGAGAGTGAAAAAGTTGGCTTAAAGCTCAACATTCAGAAAACTAAGATCATGGCATCTGGTCCCATCACTATGTGGCAGATAGATGGGGAAACAGTGGAAACAGTGGTTGACTATTTTTTTGAGCTCCAAAATCACTGCAGATGGTGACTGCAGCCATGAAATTAAGACTCTTACTCCATGGAAGGAAAGTTATGATCAACCTACACAGCATATTAAAAAGCAGAGACATTACCTTGTCAACAAAGGTCCATCTAGTCAAGGCTATGTTTTTTCCAGTTGTAATGTATGGATGTGAGAATTGGACTATAAACAAAGCTGAGCATCGAAGAATTGATGCTTTTGAACTGTGGTGTTGGAGAAGACTCTTGAGAGTCCTTTGAGAGATCCAACCAGTCCATCCTAAAGATCAGTCCTGGGTGTTCATTGGAAGGACTGATGTTGAAGCTGAAACTACAATACTTGGCCACCTGATGCGAAGAGCTGACTCATTTGAAAAGACTCTGATGTTGGGAAAGATTGAAGGCAGGAGAAGAAGGGGACGGCAGAGGATGAGATTGTTGGATGGCACCACTAACTCAATGGATGTGAGTTTGGGTAAACTCCAGGAGTTAGTGATGGACAGGGAGGCCTGACGTGCTGTGGTTCACAGGGTCGCAAAGAGTTGGACATGACTGAGTGACTGAACTGAACTTAACTGAACTGTTTATTAAAGATAGCAACCAAAGTTCACTTTAAAATGTTTAGAAGGGTACTTCAAAGGAGATTCAAAACTAAATAGAAGTAACTTAAAATACTCTTAATGGATGGTTTATTAAGAGAACATGCTTTCATTATTTTGTGAGAGCTCTCAGAGTTATGACATGTTCTTTCCATGCTCTGACATGGTTCTGTGATTTTATAAGGAAAGCAAAGTATGTAAAAGAGAAATGCACTTTAATATATACTTTTTTTTTTTTGCTTAAAGTAAGTCTCAAAAATTATAATACACTAAATTATACTACTATAATTCTTAGGCTGTTCTGAATGCACTGAAACTAATCAATTTGTTCAAGTTTGCTAAACAAAACCTTTAATTTTATTGAGAATAAAAAGACTCATTTTCTCCCCGAGGAATATAGGCAACTGGGCTTTCCCTGCTAATGAGTATAATCTATTACCTTAAACTTTGTACAATATTCCTAGTCTTTTTTCCCTGCTAATTAATAGCTTGATTTTTATTTGAATTAAAGGCAACTCCAACTTATAATCAAATGTTTAAAGAATAAATTAATACTAATTGTAATGGAACTAGCTAAAGTATTTTTAAAATAGATTTAATTTTTGAAGAGGACTTTCTTAATCTCATCAAAGTAATTCAACATTTTGTTTCCTAGGAGAGGTCAGAAGAGTGAAAAGAACTCCATAGCAGATAACCAGATCAGACTAATGAATGCTAGTGATGAATCAAGAGGTAGATATTATTTCTTAATTTGATTTTAAACTCTGGCAGTTTCAAGGTAAGACTCTTAATTAATTAACATAAGCTTTTTTTTTCTTTTCTTGTATCTTTTTAGTACTCTGAGTTCTTGAAATCAAGAGTCAGTTAAATAGTAAAGAAAAGTTTTGCCATATCTTGTTTAAATCCAGGACTTAAAACTTGGCCATAACTGCAAGCAGTAAGGCCAAGCACAATTTCAAGGAAGACTGTTCACTTTTTCTTATGTGGCACTTGTGGTTCACTATTGACAATGTAGTCATGATTTATTTAACAGAAACTTTTAGGTGCAGTAAATTTTTTTTTTTCCACACAGAAGCTCATAAGGAAAATTGTTTTTAAGTTGAATTAGAAAGCAAGACAGCAAGACTTTTGGGAAAAGAAATTGCTCAAATCACATAGATTAGAAGTAAGAAACAAAAACCTGCAGTCTGCAATTGTCAGGCTTTTAGATAATAAAGGAAAAATGATGAAGTAGCATTATACTTCATATATTATTGAGATATATCCATGTCTCTGTATCTATCTTATCTATATGTGTATCTAAACTTCATGTGAGTCTAGGTGAAGGTATAACAAGGTTTACTCTCTGGAAATAAAGCAGAAACAGGAACACTCTATGAAACAGTCTTTCTGTCCCTAGGTATTTTATCTGTGCTGTACCTCACAGAAAAGACAAGATGTTATCATCCCTGACCTCAATACTGCCACTGCATAAGTCCCAGAGGATCTGTCTATTGGATAAGACCATGAGAAATAAGGAAATGAGATTACCAAGACACTCCTACTGTAGTAGTTAACTTGGGGGCTAAAACCAGGAATGTAATGGAAGTTGCTAATATTTTTATTATTTTTCTGTTTAATTTATTCTGATTTTAATTAGCTCATTTAGTACCATACTTCATATTGCTCACAACTTTGTTTTACACTACCAACAGCCTATGTTACAATTGATAAAGTTCCAATGCTTTCATTTGCTCTTTGCTCCTAATTTAAAAACTTTGTGAGGCAGTTTCTGAATGGCAACCCACTCCAGTACTCTTGCCTGGAAAATCCCATGGACTGAGGAGCCTGGTAGGCTACAGTCAATGGGGTTGCAAAGAGTCAGACACGACTGAGCGACTTCACCTACCTATATGATACTTTATGCAACTCTTTTTGATGTTAACTGAAGTACCTGGTAAGAATAGCATGATAGCCATGTGTGAGAGGTCAGGAGTCATCTAATTTGAGAAGAGTTCTGGAGATGAGTTAGTAGAGTGAGTTACTGGATCCTTAAAAGTGTTTCACAGAGGGAAGGAGTGCCAGAGCAAGATTCAACAGAGTGAAAATGGAATACTTTAATTGACAGGAAGAGTTTGTCATATACTAGGTTATGATAAGTGGTAAATGGCTGTAAAAATAAGATAGCTGACTTATTAAAAGGGGAATTGTGACTTGCTAGGAAAATTATCTCATTTTTCAATATGTTCTGAAGTATAACATTTTGTTTTATTGATTAAATTCAGTATTTGTGCAAGACACTGGTTTTAAAAATGTGTCCTTTAGGTGGTAGTCCTAAGATGGCAGAAGGATAGGATGGGGAGACCACTTTCTCCCCCACAAATTCATCCAAAGATCATTTGAACGCCGAGCAAATTTCACAAAATAACATCTGAACGCTGGCAGAGGACAAGAGGCACCTGGAAAGGCAGCCTATTGTCTTTGAAAGGAGGTAAGACAAAATATAAAAGATAAAAAGAGAGACAAAAGAATTAAGGATAGAGACCTGTCCCAGGGGAGGGAGTCATGAAGGAGGATAAGTTTCCAAACACCAGGAAACCCTCTCACTGGCGGGTCTGTAAGGAGTTTTGGAATCTCAGAGGTTCTCTTTGTGAGGAGCACAGGCTATGGTGCTTGGGCTTCAGTAGTTGCAACACAAGGACTCAGTAGTATTGGGCTTAGTTCTCCAAGGCATGTGGAATCTTCCTGGACCAGGAATCTAGCCCATGTCCCCTGCACTAGCAGTGAATTCTCATCTACTGTGCCACCAGGGAAGCCTGTATTCATCAATTTTTAAAGTCAAGTTTATTGAGTTCTAATATCTATACAGTAACATTTACCTTTTTAAAGTGTAGAGCTTGATGAGTTTTGACACTTGAATACAGTTGTTTCATCATCATCACAATGAAGATATAGAAAAACTGGGTCACTCCAAAGAGTTTTCTTATCTTCAAAGTCAATCCCCCCGCAACTACCCACTCCCAACTGCTGCTCCCTTTAATCTGATTTCTTTGTTTATAGTTTTTCCTTTTCAGAATGTCATAGGAATTGAAACACATCATACTTGGTTTCTGTGTCTGACTGTTTTCTCTTAACAAAATGCTCTCAAGGTTTATTGGTGTTGTTGCAGTGATCTGTGGTTGTTGCTTTTTATTACTGAGTAGTGAGCCACTGTATGGATGCGCCACAATTTGTTTATCCTTTGATCAGTGGACATTTAGATTGTTCTGGATTTGAGGTTATTATGAAAGAATCTGCTATAAACATTTTCATGAGGGCCTTGATGTACATCTATGTTTTATTTCTCCTGGCAGTGGGGTTGACATTAACCCACTGTTTTATGCTTAACTTCCTTTTTCTTTTTCTTTTTTTTTATTTTTTATTTTTGGCTGCACTGAGTCTTTATTGCGATGTGTGGGCTTCTCATTGTGGTGCATTTTTTTTGCAGAGCGCAGGCAAAAAGAAGTATTTGCAAACTCAGGCTGAATAGTTGGAGCACACAGGCTTAGTTGTCCCACAGTGTGTGGAATCTTCCCAGACCAGGGATCAAACCTATGTCTCCTGCACTAGCAGGTGAGTTCTCATCCACTGCCCACCAGGAAACTTTTAAAGTAATAACAAAGCTGTTTTTCAGAGTAGCTCTCCCATTTCATATTCTGCTCAGAAACTCATAACAGCTCCAGTTTTCTCCACTTCCTCAACAGTGCTTGGTATTGTCCACTTAGTATTAGTCATTGTAGTGAGTGACTCATTTAGTGAGTATGTAATGGTATCTCCTTGTGGCTTTAACTTTTACTTCCTTGATGACTAATAATGTTGAGTGTCTTTTCATGTACCTATTTATCACCTTTATTCAAGTGTCTGCTCACATTTTTTGCCCATTTTTTAATTGGATTGCCTGTCTTAGTATTGAATTGTAATAGTTCATCATATATTGTGCTTCAGTTCAGTTCAGTCGCTCAGTCGTGTCTGACTCTTTGCGACCCCATGAATTGCAGCATGCCAGGCCTCCCTGTCCATCACCAACTCCCGGAGTTTGCTCAAACTAACGTCCACGAGTCGGTGATGCCATCCAGCCATCTCATCCCCTGTCGACCCCTTCTCCTCCTGCCCCCAATCTCTCCCAGCATCAGAGTCTTTTCCAATGAGTCAACTCTTCGCATGAGGTGGCCAAAGGATGAGAGTTTCAGCTGTAGCATCATCCCTTCCAAAGAACGACCAGGGCTGATCTCGTTTAGAATGGACTGGTTGGATCTCCTTGCAGTCCAAGGGACTCTCAAGAGTCTTCTCTAACACCACAGTTCAAAAGCATCAATTCTTCAGTGCTCAGCTTTCTTCACAGTCCAACTCTCACATCCATACATGACTAGTAGAAGAACCATAGCCTTGACTATAAGGACCTTTTGTTGGCAAAGTAATGTGTCTGCTTTTCAATATGCTATGTAGGTTGGTCATAACTTTTCTTCCAAGGAGTAAGTGTCTTTTAATTTCATGGCTGCAGTGACCATTTGCAGTGATTTTGGAGCCCAGAAAAATAAAGTCTGACACTGTTTCCACTGTTTCCCCATCTATTTCCCATGAAGTGATGGGACCAGATGCCATGATCTTCATTTTCTGAATGTTGAGCTTTAGGCCAACTTTTTCACTCTCCTCTTTCACTTTCATCAAGAGACTCTTTAGTTCCTCTTCACTTTCTGCAATAAGGGTGGTGTCATCTGCATATCTGAGTATCCCTTTTTTTCATTTATGCTTTACAAATATATTCTCTCAGTCTCTAACTTATCTTTTAATTGTCTCAACAATGAAAGATGTTTATATTGATGAAGTCTAATTTATCTTTTTGTTTCTTTTGTAGTTTTTTTTATCTTTGTTTTCTTTTGTAGTTCATGTTTTTTGTATCCTATTTAAGAATTCAAAGAAGGACTTAAATTCTTTCCACTTATTGTTAAATAAAACAGAGTTATATTAACCAATATAGTATAATATTGACATAAATGTAAAAATATAGATCAAAGAAACAGAATAAAGTCCATTTCATGCTTGCTGTTATCACACCTAATATATTCATAATTGCTTAATCTCATTAAGTAGTCAGTATTCACATTTCTCCCATTCTCTCAAAATATTTTTTCCACTGGTTTGTTTGCTTTGTAACCAAAATAAAACCCTAACTTTGTAGCGAACTGATATATCTCCTAAGAATTTTTATCTATGCCCTCCCTTTTCATTGGTTGTTTTCCTTACTTCTTTGTATCAGTGGAAGAAACTGATTATTTGTCATATAGAATTCCCCTACAGTATAGCTTTTGTTGAGTTGCACCCCTGCAGTGCCATTTAATGCATTCTTCTGTTCCATTTGCTGTGAACTGGCAGTTATATCCAGGGCCTTGATTAGATTCCAGGTCAATTTTGTTGTTGTTTTTCCACAAGACTATATCATAAGCAGCAGTGTGTTCTCACTTCAGGAGGCACTTACTATCTGTTCTTCTCTGTTTCAATACTACCAGTCATTGAGAATCATAACACAGACCTTGACTCTCTGGCCAGTCCCTTCATTGTGCCCACTCACCAGACTAGCACGCAGTAATGAGCACCAGACATATATGGGAGCTGGAGACATGAAAATAGGTGACACATGGATTGGCCCAAAGAAGTTTGCAATCAGCTAGGGAGAAAACCAGAGTGCGAGACATAGGAGAACTATTATAGTGCCACATAAGTATTGAAATTGAAGAATCTCAATATAACCAGAAACCATAGAGGAAGGGCAGTCTTTACCTTGCAACTTATTAGCACAAGAAAGCCTTCAAGTTATTTCACATTCATGATATTTTCCAATAAATTAATAGGGCAAAAAGAGCACCAAGTGTGAGTGATAGTCACTCAGGCATGCCTGACTCTTTGCAACCCCGTGGACAGTAGCCTGCCAGCCTCCTCTGTCCATGGAATTCTCCAGGCAAGATTACTGCAGTGGGTTGCCATTTCCTTCTCCAGGGAGTCTTCCCAACCCAGGGATCCTGAACTGCAGGAGAGTCTTTACCATCTGATCCACCAGGGAAGACTATTATTAAGAGACATTTCCAAGTATAAAGACAGGTCACTTAAAAAGTATCAGCAGATACATGCTTGACTCTATCTTATAATCTATAGGTAATACATTAGAATATGTAATGAATCCATACACCTTTTCCAAAGGAATACCTAAGACAGAAGTAGCAATAAAGTTATAAATGATAGTCATCAATAAGATGAAATAATTTAGATGAACCTTTTCTCTCTCGAAGAGATGGGGACTGGCAAGTGGTCAGGAAGGAAATACAATGTGCTTTTAACTTTGTATGGAAAATAATGTTCGGTTCCATGTTGCTGAACATAGTTCTGTTTTTCCCAAATAAATCCTCTACTTCAAATTACTGTCCAAATGATTTATTAAAACTCCTCTTCTGGCCTTTGTCTTAGAGTTTGTTACTTTTGTTTCCACCTCTTGATTGCTGTCCTCTGAAGCTTCTACTTTTTTCCCTCTGTCCCCTGACACCTCGGTTGCCCTTGCAATGTCCCCTGAAGCCTCGGTTGCCTTCCCGTTGTCCTCGGAAGCTGTGATATCCTTCCTGTGGACCTTCTAGCTCTGGTTGTTCCATGGCCACAGAAAGCTGCCAGTGCCATGAATCATGGCACTTTTCCTGTACTTCCATTACTGATGCAAAGCAATCACTCTGCTTTCCTTTGAGAAAGACCATTGCCTTCACTTTGGAATCAATATCCTCACCCAGCTGCTCTTTAAGTTCTTTCCAAGCATGACTAATGTTTGACCAACCTAGATAGTATATTCAAAAGCAGAGACATTACTTTTCCAACTAAGGTCCGTCTAGTCAAGGCTATGGTTTTTCCTGTGGTCATGTATGGATGTGAGAGTTGGACTGTGAAGAAGGCTGAGCGCTGAAGAATTGATGCTTTTGAACTGTGGTGTTGGAGAAGACTCTTGAGAGTCCCTTGGACTGCAAGAAGATCCAACCAGTCCATTCTGAAGGAGATCAGCCCTGGGATTTCTTTGGAGGGAATGATGCTAAAACTGAAGCTCCAGTACTTTGGCTACCTCATGCAAAGAGTTGACTCATTGGAAAGACCCTGATGCTGGGAGGGATTGGGGGCAGGAGGAGAAGGGGACGACCAAGGATGAGATGGCTGGATGGCATCACGGACTCGATGGACGTGAGTCTGAGTGAACTCTGGGAGTTGGTGATGGACAGGGAGGCCTGGCGTGCTGTGATTCATGGGGTCGCAAAGAGTCGGACACGACTGAGCAACTGAACGGAACCGAACGGCATTTCAATTGAGCACCAAATGAGCCATTAAAACATCTTAGCCCCATATAGTTTGGTTGCAATATGACTTAGTAGAAGAATATGAAGAAAAGATAGAGGACTTCCCTAGTGATATAGTGGGATGAAAATTCTCTGCCAATGCAGGGGACATGGGTTTGATCCCTAGTCCAGGAAGATTCCACATGCTGCTGAGCAACTGAAGCCCATGTGCCACAACTACTGAAGCCCATGTGCCTAGAACCCATGCTCTGCAAGAAGAGAAGTCACTGCAATGAGAAGCAAAGAGTAGCCCCTGCTGCAGCTGCTGCTGTCCAACTCTGTGTGACCCCATAGACAGTAGCCCACCAGACTCCCCGTCCCTGGGATTCTCCAGGCAAGAACAATGGAGTGGGTTGCCATTTCCTTCTCCAATGCAGGAAAGTGAAAAGTGAAAGTAAAGTCACTCAGTTGTATCTGACTCTTAGCGACCCCATGGACTGCAGCCTACCAGGCTCCTCCGTCCATGGGATTTTCCAGGCAAGAGTCCTGGAGTGGGGTGCCATTGCCTTCCCCAAAAGAGTAGCCCCAGCTATCCGCAACTAGAGAAAACCTGCTCACAGCAATAAAGACCCAGCCCAACCAAAATAATAATAATTAACAAATAAATAAATTATACAAAAAAAGAAAAGATAGGAACAACAAACTTGATATTGTCAATAATCAACATTATTTTACCTCCTGTACCTGTCTTCTGAACCAATATCTAATGTCATCCTAGGTTATCTTAGCAGAATTACCCTGTCTCTGTATAATGATTTCAGCTCTATTCTGTCCTGGTTAAGCTATTCCATGAGATAGAAGAATATGAAGAAAAGATAGAGGACTTCCCTAGTGATATAGTGGGATGAAAATTCTCTGCCAATGCAGGGGACATGGGTTTGATCCCTAGTCCAGGAAGATTCCACATGCTGCTGAGCAACTGAAGCCCATGTGCCACAACTACTGAAGCCCATGTGCCTAGAACCCATGCTCTGCAAGAAGAGAAGTCACTGCAATGAGAAGCAAAGAGTAGCCCCTGCTGCAGCTGCTGCTGTCCAACTCTGTGTGACCCCATAGACAGTAGCCCACCAGACTCCCCGTCCCTGGGATTCTCCAGGCAAGAACAATGGAGTGGGTTGCCATTTCCTTCTCCAATGCAGGAAAGTGAAAAGTGAAAGTAAAGTCACTCAGTTGTATCTGACTCTTAGCGACCCCATGGACTGCAGCCTACCAGGCTCCTCCGTCCATGGGATTTTCCAGGCAAGAGTCCTGGAGTGGGGTGCCATTGCCTTCCCCAAAAGAGTAGCCCCAGCTATCCGCAACTAGAGAAAACCTGCTCACAGCAATAAAGACCCAGCCCAACCAAAATAATAATAATTAACAAATAAATAAATTATACAAAAAAAGAAAAGATAGGAACAACAAACTTGATATTGTCAATAATCAACATTATTTTACCTCCTGTACCTGTCTTCTGAACCAATATCTAATGTCATCCTAGGTTATCTTAGCAGAATTACCCTGTCTCTGTATAATGATTTCAGCTCTATTCTGTCCTGGTTAAGCTATTCCATGAGAACTTCGGGAGGGAGATATGTAAAGAATAATACAGTCCGAGGAGAGAAACTTTTGAAGAAAAACTATGACAAACCTAGACAACATATTAAGAAACAGAGACATTACTTTGCCAACAAAGGTCCATCTAGTCAAAGCTATGTTTTTTCTAGTAGTCATGTATGGATATGAGAATTGGACCATAAGAACACCGATCACTAAAGAACTGATGCTTTTGAACTGTGGTGTTGGAGAAGACTCTTGAGTGTCTCTTGGACTGCAAGGAGATCCAACTAGTCAATCCTAAATTAAATCAGTTCTGAATATTCATTGGAAGGACTGATGCTGAAGCTGAAACCCCAATACTTTGGCCACCTGATGAGAAAAACTGACTCTTTGGAAAAGACCCTGATGGTGGGAAAGATTGAAGGCAGGGGGAGAAGGGGACGACAGAGGATGAGAGGGCTGAGTGGGATCATCTGCTGGATGGACATGATTTTGAGCAAGCTCTGGGAGTTTGTGATGGACAGGGAGGCCTAGAGGGCTACATTCCATAGGGTCACAGAGTCAGACACGACTGAGCAACTAAACTGAACTGAACTGGTACACCCAGGATTTACTTCTTTTATAACTAGAATTTTGCACCTTTTGACCTGTTTTAACAATTTTACCCACCCACTACGACCATCACCTGGCAACCACCAATGTGTTCTCTGTTTCTATGAGTTTTTGTTCTTAGATTCCACATGTAAGTGAGACCATACAGTATTTGTTTCTGTCTGACTTACCTCACTTAGCATAGTGCCCTCAAGGTCCATCCAGCTATCAAAAATGGCAACACTTCCATCCCTACCTTCTTTCTTGACCACATGCACTCTTCCACTTCTCAGATCCCTAGAAGTCCTTCCTTTCCATCTCAAAACTTCCCCCAATGTTTGCCCATATTTTCCTTCCCTTTTATCTTTTTAAGAACATCTTCAACTGCTTCCCTGGTGGTGCAGAGGTTAAAGCATCTGCATGCAGTGTGAGAGACCTGGGTTCGATCCCTGGGTCAGGAAGATCCCCTGGAGAAGGAAACAGCAACCCACTCCAGTATTCTTGCCTGGAGAATCCCATGGATGGAGGAGCTTCGTGGGCTACAATCCATGGGTTGCAAAGAGTTGTACATGACTGAGCGACTTCATTTTCACTTTCAACTTCTTCTGGCTCTTTCCTCCCTTCAGCCCTCATAATCTGAGCTTTTCACATATTCTTATTCTATCAAAAATATTCTTCAGAAAGCTCACTCTTGACCTTCCTAATCATTAGGAAGTAATTCAGTCAAAGTAGAATCTCTGTGGCCCTAGCAACACAGGGAAAGGAAGAGACGAACCCTGAGATGAAAGAAGGAGGAGACCAACAGAGGCCTGGTCCATGGTTTCCCAAGTGAAGTCCATGGGCCACTTGCATCAGAAACACCTGGGGCTGAGAGAAATGTATGGCCTTAGGGCCCACTCCAGACCAGTGTATCTAGAATTTTGGATTCTTCCCAACCCAGGGATTGAAACCAATTCTCCCACATTGCAGGGAATTCTTTAGCAGCTGAGCTACCAGGGAAGCCCATAGAATTTGGAAACATTAATAAAATTTATTTTATTAAGTTTAATGAATTTTATTTTACTAAATTTAGTAAATTCTATTTTACTAAATTTAATAAATATTACTTTATTAAATTTAACAAATTTTATTAAATTTATTTATTAAAACTAATACATTTTATTTATTAAAGTAAAATCAGTATTTTAATCATGTATTTTTGTTGATATTTACATAGAAAATCTGAGAAGCACTGGGCTACATCATGAAGATTTGGCCAGAGGGTGAACACCAAGCTGGCTTCACATCCATTTGCCATTTTATCATAGTTTGTTGTTGTTACTGTCTTTTGTTCTGAATACTTCCTTGTTTGGGGCATAACAAGGTGTTCTAGATTCATCTTGTACTTTCTCTACCCAGCCCAGTTTGGCTAATACTTCAAGGAGTTCTGATGTCTTTTACTAGAAAATGGCCATTAGAAGTGAATATCTGGACAGGAGATGAACTCTTTGCTGTTGGGCTGTCACTGCTCTCAAGCCTTTTCAGTGTACAGAGCTAAGGAACACATATATTGTTATACACATATACACAAAATCATACATGTGACTGCATTCATATCTATGTCTATGCCTATCTAAACCAGTCAATCCTACAGGAAATCAACCCTGAATATTACTGGAAGGACTGAAGCCGAAGCTGAGGTTCTAATACTTAGACTCCCCTGGTGGCTCAGACGGTAAAGCATCTGTCTACAATAGTAGACAGACTTAGGCCACCTAGGCCACCTAATGTGAAGAGCTAATTCACTGGAAAAGATCCGGATGCTGGGACAGATTCAAGGCAAAACTAGAAGGGGACAGCAGAGGATGAGGTGGTTGGATGGCATCAATGACTCAAAGGACATCAGTTTGAGCAAACTCTGGGAGATAATGAAGAAGAGGGAAGCCTAGCATGCTGCACTCCATGGGGCAGCAAAGAGTAAAATACGACTTAGAGACAGAACAACAATCTATCTATTAATATCATCCATCAATCTATCTCATCTATCTATCTATCATCTATCAGTCTCTATCATTCATCTATCTATTTATGTATCTACATGCTGAAAACCACGATTGATTGATAGGAAGATAAGAGAAAAGTTACAAGTACAATGGAAATTACAAGTACATAGAGAGAGGAAACTAGAATGATCCCAATTTCTTCTCTCTGTGTACTTGTAATTTCCATCTGAGACACTGAAAAAACTGGCTTCTAGTATATTTACCTGTTCTACCAGTTCCAGTGTATGCAACTTTTCTCCCATTTTCCCTGACAGTCCCTCCTGTTCCAGCCCTGAACCCCCATTCCAAGCCATCCTCCCTTGGGGTGCCTTTAACTTCCCTGGGCCTGGACACCTCACATCAGGCCATACTCTTGCCCCCGCATGCACAGTCTTCACTGGGTTTAGGCTCGAAAACACAACTAGGCCACTGAGTTTCCTCCTCCTCTTCGACCACACTGCACGTGGTTTAGGACTAAATTTTTTAGGAAGGGATGAGAAAGTAAGGGGAAGAGAAGTGAGAAGGATAAAAGAGAGAAAGGAGGGGGAGAAGAAATAGGAAGGAGATGTAATACATTTAACAGGGAAGCAAAGTAGATAAGGGTGGGTTAGAGACAGCATTTAGGAATCATATTCCAAGTCAGGGATGATGACGTTTTACAGGACTATGGCAGCAAGGGAGAAGAGTCAATATGAGAGATAGTTAGAAGGTAAAATGGACAGAATTGGACAACAGATTAAATACAAGGGGCAAGGGAAGGGAGAGGTTCATATTAAGGATGATTCTGAGGTCTCTGACTTCATAATTATATGGATAATGATGCCCTTGCTAGGAAGAATGTTGGAAGAGGACCAAATTCTGCATATCAACACAATTTGTACTTCTCTTTTACAGCACTGATGCTATATAATAGAAGTAATATACAATGTAAGCAAATAATATACAATAGAAGCATTGTACTTCCATTATAATTATATACATGTAAAATTTTGAAATCAAGGATTTTTAGAAATAATTTCTTTATTTTTGGCTGTGCTAGGCCTTCATTGCTACATGGGCTTTTCTCGTCATTGCAATGCATGGGTTTCATGCAGTGGCTTCTCTTGGTGCAGAGCACAGGCTCCTTGGCATGTGGGCTTCAGTAGTTGCAGCTCATGGGCTTCAATAGTTGCGGCACATGGGCTTCAGTAGTTGGAATGCATGGGCTCAGTAGTTGAGGTCCCTGGACTCTAGAGGACAGGCTCAATAATTGTGGCATACAGGCTTAATTGCTCTACAGCATATGGGATCTTCCTGGATCAGGGATCGAACCCATCTCTCTTGCACTGGCAGGCATATTCTTTACCATTGAGCCACCAGGGAAGCACTGAAATCAAGGCATTTCAAAGCTTAGCAAACTAAGGCCCACAGGTCAAATGAATCATGGCCCACAAGCTAACAAAAATGGATATACAACAAAGACTGTATGAGATTTGCCAGTCTAAAATATGTACTCTGTGGAACTCCTGACTCCAGGGAACATTAGTGGACAGGAGCTCATCAAACACCTCCACACCTACACTGAAACCAAGCACCACCCAAAAGCCAACAAGTTCCAGAGCAAGACATACCACACAAATTCTCCAGCAACACAGGAACATAGCCCTGAGCTTCAATATACAGGCTGCCCAAAGTCCTCCAAACCCACTGACATCTCATAACTCATTACTGGACACTTCATCGCACTCCAGAGAGAAGAAATACAGCTCCACCCACCAGAACAGGGACACAATCTTCCCTAACCAGGAAGCCTTGACAAGCCACCCTTACAACCCCACCCACAGCAAGGAAACTCCACAATAAAGAGAACACCACAAACTGCCAGAATACAGAAAGGCCACCCCAAACACAGCAATCTAAACAAGATGAAGAGACAGAGGAATACCCAGCAGGTGAAGGAATAGCATAAATGCCCACCAAATCAAACAAAAGAGGAAGAGATAGGGAATCTACCTGATAAATAATTCTAAATACTGATAGTGAAAATGATCCAAAATCTTGAAAACAAAATGGAATCACACATAAATAGCCTGGAGACAAGGATTGAGAAGATGCAAGAAAGGTTTAACAAAGACCTAGAAGAAATAAAAAGGAGTCAATATATAATGAATAATGCAATAAATGATATCAAAAACACTCTGGAGGGAACAAATAGTAGAATAACAGAGGCAGAAGATAGGATAAGTGAAGCAGAAGATAGAATGGTAGAAATAAATAAATCAGAGAAGAAAAAAGAATTAAAAGAAATGAGGACAATCACAGAGACCTCTGGGACAATGTTAAATGCCCCAACATTTGAATAATAGGAGTCCCAGAAGAAGAAAACAAAAAGAAAGACCATGAGGAAATACTTGAGGAGATAATAGTTGAAAATTTTCCTAAAATGGGGCAGGAAATTATCACCCAAGTCCAAGAAACCCACAGAGTCCCAAACAGGATAAACCCAAGGCAAAACACCCCAAGACACATATTAATCAAATTAACAAAGATCAATCACAAAGGACAAATATTAAAAACAGCAAGGAAAAACAACAAATAACACACAAAGGGATTCCCATAAGGATAACAGCTGATCTTTCTATAGAAACTCTTCAGGCCAGGAGGAAATGGCAGGACATACTTAAAGTGATGAAAGAAAATAACCTACAGCCCAGATTATGTACCCAGCAAGGATCTCATTCAAATATGAAGGAGAAATCAAAAGCTTTACAGACAAGCAAAAGCTGAGAGAATTCAGCACCACCAAACAAGCTCTCCAACAAATGCTAAAGGATCTTCTCTAGACAGGAAACACAAAAAGAGTGTATAAACTTGAACACAAAACAATAAAGTAAATGGCAATGGGATCATACTTATCAATAATTACCTTAAATGTAAATGGGTTGAATGCCCCAACCAAAGACAAAGACTGGCTGAATGGTTACAAAAACAAGACCCCTATATATGTTGTCTACAAGAGACCCACTTCAAGACAAGGGACACATACAAACTGAAAGTGAAAGGATGGAAAAAGATATTCCATGCAAATAGAGACCAAAAGAAAGCAGGAGTAGCAATACTCATATCAGATAAAATAGACTGTAAAACAAAGGCTGTGAAAAGAGACAAAGAAGGATATTACATTATGATCAAAGGATCAATCCAAGAAGAAGATATAATAAATATAAATATATATGCACCCAACATAGGAGCACCACAATATGTAAGATATAGGCTAACAAGTATGAGAGGAGAAATTAACAATAACACAATAATAGTGGGAGAATTTAATATCCCACTGACACCTGTGGATACATCAACTAAACAGAAAAGTAACAAGGAAACACAAACTTTCAATGATATAATAGGCCAGTTAGACCTAATTGATACCTAAAGGACATTTCACCCCAAAACTATGAATTTCACCTTCTTCTCAAGTGCACACAGAACTTTCTCTAGGATAGATCACATCCTGGGCCATAAATCTAGCCTTGGTAAATTCAAAAAAGATTGAAATCATTTCAAGCATCTTTTCTGACCACAATGCAGTAAGATTAGATATTAATTACAGAGAAGAAAAACTATTAAAAATTCCAACATATAGAGGCTGAACAACACACTGCAGAATAACCAACAAATCACAGAAAAAATCAAAATATGCTTAGAAAGGAATGAAAATGAAAACACAACAACCCAAAATGGTGAGACACTGTAAAAACAGCGCTCAGTTCAGTTCAGTCGTTCAGTACTGTCCGACTCTCTGCGACCCCATGAATCGCAGCACGCCAGGCCTCCCTGTCCATCACCAACTCCCAGAGTTCACTCAGACTCACGTCCATCGAGTCCGGATGCCATCCAGCCATCTCATCCTCTGTCGTCCCCTTCTCCTCCTGCCCCCAATCCCTCCCAGCATCAAGATCTTTTCCAATGAGTCAACTCTTCACATAAGGTGGCCAAAGTACTGCAGTTTCAGCTTCAGCATCAGTCCCTCCAAAGAAATCCCAGGGCTGATCTCCTTCAGAATGGACTGGTTGGATCTCCTTGCAGTCCAAGGGACTCTCAAGAGTCTTCTCCAACACCACAGTTCAAAAGCATCAATTCTTTGGCACTCAGCTTTCTTCACAGTCCAACTCTCACATCCATACATGACCACAGGAAAAACCATAACCTTGACTAGATGGACCTTTGTTGGCAAAGTAATGTCTCTGCTTTTCAATATGCTATCTAAGGGGAAGGTTCATATCAATACAGTCATATCTCAAGAAATAAGAAATAAGTCAAATAAATAACCGAACTCTACATCTAAATCAACTAGAAAAGGAAGAAATGAAGAACACCAGGGTTAGTAGAACTAAAGGAATCTTAAAAAATTAGGGCAGAAATAAATGCAAAAGAAAGAAAAGAGACCATAGCAAAAATCAACAAAGCCAAAAGCTGGTTCTTTGAGAGGATAAATAAAATTGACAAACCATTAGCCAGACTCATCAAGAAACAAAGGGAGAAGAATCAAATCAATAAAATTAGAAATGAAAATGGAGAGATCACAACAGACAACACAGAAATACAAAGGATCATAAGAGACTACTATCAGCAATTATATGCCAATAAAATGGACAACTTGGAAGAAATGGAAAGATTCTTAGAAAAGTACAAATTTCCAAAACTGAACCAGGAAGAAATAGAAAACCTTAACAGATCCATCACAAGGATGGATATTGAAACTTAATCAGAAATCTTCCAGCAAACAAAAGCCCAGGACCAGACGGCTTCACAGCTGAATTCTACCAAAAATTTAGAGAAGCGCTAACAACTATCATACTCAAACTCTTCCAGAAAATTGCAGAGGAAGATAAATTTCCAAACTCATTCTATGAGGCCACCTAATACCAAAACCGGACAAAGATGCCACAAAAAAAGAAAACTACAGGCCAATATCACTGATGAACATATTTGATGCAAAAATCCTTAACAAAATTCTAGCAATCAGAATCCAACAACACATTAAAAAGATCACACACCATGACCAAGTGGGCTTAATCCCATGGATGCAAGGATTCTTCAATATCTGCAAATCAATCAGTGTAATACACCACATTAACAAATTGAAAAATAAAAGCCATATGATTATCTCAATAGATGCAGAGAAATCCTTTGACAGAATTCAACATCCATTTATGATAAAAACTCTCCAGAAAGCAGGAATAGAAGGAACATACCTCAACATAATAAAAGCTCTATATGACAAACCCACAGCAAACATTATCCTCAATGGTGAAAAAGTGAAAGCATTTCCCCTAAAGTCAGGAACAAGACAAGGATGCCCACTCTCACCACTACTATTCAACATAGTTTTGGAAGTTTTGGCCACAGCAATCAGAGCAGAAAAAGAAATAAAAGGAGTCCAAATTGGAAAAGAAGAAGTAAAACTCTCACTGTTTGCAGATGACATGATCCTCTACATAGAAAACCCTAAAGACCCCACCAGAAAATTACTAGAGCTAATCAATGAATATAGTAAAGTTGCAGGATATAAAATTAACACACAGAAATCCCTTGCATTCCTATAAACTAATAATGAGAAAATAGAAAGAAAAATTAAGGAAACAATTCCATTAACCATTGCAACGAAAAGAATAAAATACTTAAGAATATATCTACCTAAAGAAACTAAAGACCTATATATAGAAAACTATAAAACACTGGTGAAAGAAGTCAAAGAGGACACTAATAGATGGAGAAATATACATGTTCATGGGTCAGAAGAATCAATATAGTGAAAATGGGTATACTACCCAAAGCAATCTATAAATTCAATGCAATCCTTATCAAGCTACCAATGGTATTTTTCACAGAGCTAGAACAAATAATTTCACAATTTGTATGGAAATATGAAAAACCTCGAATAGCCAAAGCAATCTTGAAAAGGAAGAATGGAAATGGAAGAATCGACCTGCCTGATTTCAAGCTCTACTACATAGCCACAGTCATCAAGACAGTTTGGTACTGGCACAAAGAAACAATATAGATCAATGGAACAAAATAGAAAGCCTAGAGAAAAACCCACACACCTATGGACACCTTATCTTTGACAAAGGAAGCAAGAATATACAATTGATTAAAGACAATCTCTTTAACAAGCGGTGCTGGGAAAACTGGTCAACCACTTGTAAAAGAATGAAACTAGAAAATTTTCTAACATCATACACAAAAATAAACTCAAAATGGATTAAAAATCTAAATGAAAGACCAGAAAATATAGAACTAGAGGAAAACATAGGCAAAACACTCTCTGACACAAATGACAATAGGATCTTCTATGACCCACCTCCCAGAATATTGGAAATAAAAGCAAAAATAAACAAATGGGACCTAATTAAAATTGAAAGCTTCTGCACAACAAAAGAAACTATAAGCAAAGTGAAAAGACAGCCTTCGGAATGGGAGAAAATAATAGCAAATGAAGCAACTGACAAAGAATTAATCTCAAAAATATACAAGCAACTCCTCCAGCTCAATTCCAGAAAAATAAATGACCCAATCAAAAAATGGGGCAAAGAACTAAACAGACATTTCTCCAAAGAAGACATATAGATGGCTAAGAAACACATGAAAAGATGCTCAACATCACTCATTATCAGAGAAATGCAAATCAAAACCACAATGAGGTACCATTTCACACCAGTCAGAATGGCTGCGATCTAAAAGTCAACAAGCAATAAATGCTGGAGAAGGTGTGGAGAAAAGGGAATGCTCTTACACTGTTGGTGGAATGCAAACTAGTACAGCCACTATGGAGAACAGTGCGGAGATTCCTTAAAAAACTGGAAATAGAACTGCTATACGACCCAGCAATCCCACTGCTGGGCATACACATTGAGGAAACCAGAATTGAAAGAGACACATGTACCCCAATGTTCATCGCAGCACTGTTTATAATAAATAGCCAGGACATGGAAGCAACCTAGATGTCCATTGGCAGATGAATGGATAAAAAAGCTGTAGTACATATACACAATGGAGTATTACTCAGCCATTAAAAAGAATACATTTGAATCAGTTCTAATGAGGTGAATGAAACTGGAGTCTATTATACAGAGTGAAGGAAGCCAGAAAGAAAAACACCAATACAGTATACTAACGCATATATATGGAACTTAGAAAGATGGTAACGGTAACCCTGTATACGAGACACCAAAAGAGACACAGATGTATAAAACAGTCTTTTGGACTCTGTGGGAGAGGGCGAGGGTGGGATGTTTGGGGAGAATGGCATTGAAACATGTATAATATCATATGTGAAACGAATCACCAGTCCAGGTTCAATGCATGATACAGGATGCTTGGGACTGGTGCACTGGAATGACCCAGAGAGATGGTATGGGGAGGGAGGTGGGAAGGAGGTTCAGGATGGGGAACATATGTACACCCATGGCAGATTCATGTTGATGTATGGCGAAACCAGTACAATATTGTAAAGCAATTAGACTCCAATTAAAATAAATAAATTTATATTCAAATAATACAAGAATGAACAGTAAGGTCCTACTGTATAGCACAGGAAACTATATTCAATATCCTGTGATATACCATAATGGAAAAGAATATGAAAAATATATATATATAACTGAGTCAATTTGTTGTACAGCAGAAATTAACACAATGTTGTAAACTGACTATACTTCAATAAAAATAAATAAATAAAATAAAATATTTACTCTGTGGCCCTTTGTAAAAAGAGTGTGTAGACCTTTGCTTTCATAGTTCATCTTGCTTCATGAGATAATGAATAATGTTTATAAAATTAGATTTTATACTTAAAACATTCTCCAAGGAATTTAAATTGTAAAGCAAAAATAATATATAAGGAAACATAAATTTCATGTATAGAAAAAGATAGGGAAAAAATGCGTATTTTTAAAACCGGATAAAATGGAGAACTTCCTGCCGATTTAGTCAGTCAATGAAAATTCATGGGGAAGAATTTGTAAGAATTTGAAAGTTCTCCTTGGGTGGTCTAACTGAAAGAATTTAAGCAATTTTGAATTTTTGTGGCAGAATGAACATATTTTTTACTCTTGCAAAATTATACACTGTGAATAAGATAATCATATTCTCCTAAACATCAAGTTTTATTGCTCATGAACTTCTCGGTTTCACCTTTACTTCCCTTTAACTAGCAAAAAATACTCTTTAAACTAAATGTTAGCCCAATAATGGCTCAACAATTTAGTAAATATGAAGCCATATTCCATTATCTTGCTAACGATTACAATTGCATTTTTACAGAACCCGGTAATTTCTCCATGTAAAAACAATTGCTTCACCTCCTCTACAGAGTTTACATTGTTTTAGAGATTACATGTTCTGTAATCTCTACTTAGAATTAAGGCTTGGACATTTTTGCAGTTGATTTCCTTCGATAATTAAGTTCATTTTGTCTCATTTTCTTAGGCAGGTTTACAGAAATTGCCATGTAAATGAATATGCAAGTTGGTAACTAAGGATACTATGTTTTTACTAGGACAGCAGCCAAGTCCATCTGTTTACATACAGGTGGTTATAAGCAAAACATATCAGTCATGGAGAAGGAAGTAAGAAGGAAAGAAAAGAGGTAGAAACTCCACCCTGTCCCCTCCATTCAGAGAATTCAACTTTAAGCACTCAGTTTAACGAAGGCTTCCTTTATAAGGCATTTCCTTACCCCTCTGCTGTCTGATTTAGAAGTTAGAATCAATTACTTCTTTTCTTATACCCCATTACACCTAGTTCAAGTATCTGTTCTATAACAATTACAGACAATTGGTTTACATACCACTTCTGTCCGCCAGGCTGTAGGCTCCTTAGGGAAAGGACTGTACCTCAGCCTTGCCAAATTCATTGCCAGCCACAGAGCATTTTCAACAAACCTTTGTAGATGAGTAAATGCACCCCAGTATCTATGCCTGGAGAATTCCACAGACAGAAGAGCCTGGTGGGTTACAGTCCATGGGGTTGCAAAGAGTCGAACATAACTGAAGTGACTTAGCACAGCCCAGAACAGCACAACTTGCTCAATGAGGGCTTATCTGCTTTCTCATTTGCAGCCAAACTAAACCTGCCTGAACCCTGAGATCCTTGACTTCCCAGGTGCCTTTTCTCGGGGTACCAGGGAATGCTCATAATCCCCCAGCATGCCTCTATGCTCCCAAAATAGTCCCTTTGCCTGGAGCATCGTGGCCTATCCTACCCACACCCACACAAATCAGTAAGAAAGAGTTTTAATGGATTTAGAGATCATGTGCTCCCAGCCCTCCTATCTATCCATAAAAGTCCACCTCAAGCACCACTTCCCCCATGAAGACTTTGTGTTCACTCTGTCTCACAATATAGAAAGACACTTGGCACTTTGGAACTCCCCTATGGCAATCATTGCAGGTGTTAGACTTATTCCTGGGCATGTTTTTCACATCCACTACAGGGCCAGGTTGAAAACTATAAATTTTAAAATATTTTGGTGTCCTAAAAATTAAACAGTAACATCTGTAATTTCTACAGTTAAAGCATTTATGCTTTGGTAGGAAAGCATATCATTCTTTCAAACAAATCAAAAGTTTGTTTCTCTGCTCCTCAAGTTTCCCAAGTGTCAGCTTCGTGTGTGTAATGGGTATTTACTCAGTCAACCTTGATTCTCAAGCACACAGCAGCCTGTGAACATTTTCAGGAAAGACAGCCCTGCTCCTCTCAGTGAGCCTTCGAAGGGTAAGCAGGGGACCAACAGCACAGTAAATGGATGATGAGATGACTAGAACTAGCATTTACTCAATGATGAGCAAGAAATAAGTTTAAACAGTCCCTCCAAATCTTTTTAGTGCCCCACAGAGACCACACAGCTCCCATAACACAGGAAACAGCGCAAATCTTGAGAAACCAGCAGTACAAAATGCATAGCTTCCCATCTTTCCTCTCCCCACCGCTCAGTGCCCTTGGCAAGGAGCCACCTGCTTCCAGCTTTGTTTGGAAAAGGATTTATGGGACAGTGGCATTAACATTGTGCAGACGAATGCATCTTTGGATTTTTCTGGAGGCCACCACTATTTCTTCTGCTGGAGTCCACTTAGCAAATATCTTGGGAATGCAGTTTCTCTAATGTCTTAGAAGCGTCTCTACTTTTCATTCCTGAAGCATCACTCTCCACATCCTCAATCAGAAATCAGAAGGTACCTAGCCCATTTCCTGTATTCAAGGCAGCACTGAGCACCAAGAGCTGTAGGCTCCTGGGCCGCTGCCAGGTTGGGGGGCGGGCAGAGAGGATGCAGAGCGGCAGCGGCACTGACTCAACCTAGTCTTTTAGATCAGCATTACCAGGACCAGACCAAAACACAGACCTGTGTCTTCTCGAGCATCTTCTAGTTAACCCAGTCAACAGTTTTCAAAACACAATCTGTGGGGCTTCTCTGGAGGCTCAGTGGTAAAGAATCCGCCTGCCAGTGCAGGAGACACAGGTTCCATCCCTGATCCAGGAAGGTCCCACGTGCTGCCGAGCAACTAAGCCTGTGCACCACAACTACTGAGCCTGTGTGCGAGAGCCCGTGCTCCACGAGAGAAGCCACTGCAGTGAGAAATCCATGAACCGCAGCCAGGGAGTAGCCCCTTCTTGACACAACTAGAGAACAACCTGCACAGCAATGAAGACCCAGCTCACCAAAAATAAAGAAATAAGCAAATACAATTTTATATATTTATTTAAAAAAAAAAAAAAAAGACCCGTGGCTGCTCTGAATTCCTGGAAGTTTTTTGAGGAATGGAGGTCTCTGAGAGATGCCTACAGAAAGGGTAGCACCAGACAGGAGTAAGAGAGAATGGGGCGAACAGAGTGCAAACCACTGACTCACAGCAACCCTTCTCTTGTGTGTCTTACTTTATAAAATAGCTTTTAAATTTTATCTTTTATTATTAAAATGCCCAAAATACATGAAAATAGGAAGAACCCAAAACACCACAGCTTTCAACAAAATAATCCTGAATGCTTTGCCTTACTTGTTTCTATTTTTCTTATAAGAATTTATGTGAAATAAGACTTCTGCTACTATTTAAAAAAAAAAAATACTGGATTAGATAACTTCCAGTATAGATTAGTTTGCTGGCTCCAATTGCTGCATCATGAGTTTAATCTATTGAAAGGAAAGTGTCAGGTCTAGCTGCCAGTCTTCATATTTGCAGAGCTTCCATTGTTTTCAATGTTTATTTGGCTGTATCAGGTCTTAGTTGTGGCACACAAGATCTTCATTGTGTCATGTGGGATCTCTCTTGTGCACTGATTCACTAGTTGTGGCACAGACTTAGTTACTTCACAGCTTGTGGGATCTTCCCAGATCAGGGATTGAACCTGTGTCCCCTGCATTATAAGATGGATTCTTAACCATTGGATCACCAGGGAAGTCCCATGATTCCATTGTTTTGACCCGAGGTAATTCTCTCTTCAAGATACTGCATTGGAAAAAAAAAAAAAAAGATATTGCATTGAGTTCCCACTCTGTTATTTTTTCACATTTAAAATCCTCCTCCTCGTGGGATTTCCCTGGCAGTGTAGTGGTTAGGACTCTACTCTTTTCCTGCTGGGGTGCCTGGGTTTGATCCCTGGTTAGGGAACTAAAATCCCAAAAGCTACACAAGAAAACAATCCAAAAAAATGTCTCTCCTTCAAAATTCAGTGCCTTTTATTATGATACTCAAGAGGATCTAACATCTCCCCCTGACAGGCTTACTTAGAGTGAGTCACCCTCTGTGATGCTCTCGTGTGGTCCCCTTTCAAGTTGACACGGCAAGCCAAATACAATGGAGCCTTGATAAGCTTGTGTGTGGGACTTGTCCCTTTGGAATGCTCTCTGTTGAATCCAACCCTCATGCTGGGAGGAAGCCCAAGCGGCCACACGAAGAGGCTGTTGGTGAAGATTGAGATGCCTGACTGACAACATCAGCTGAGCAGAGCAACCAGCCAGCAACAAGCACTGACCCCCAGCCACACAAGCGAGGCCAGTAGAACCTTCCAGCCACCCTCAAGGCCCCAGTCAGTGCTCACAGGAAGCAGAACTGCCTAGCCAACCTCTAGAATCATGTGAAGTAGTCAACACCATGTGATATGAAGTCGCTGTGTTAAGCCAGTACATTTTAAGATGTCTTATCTTGCAGTGGTAGATAATGAAAGCAGGTGGCTCCACTCTTCCTAGACCAAAAAAAACCCACAGAAATTATCTTTCAATTCAGTGTGTGTGGGTTTTGGTCGTGTCCAACTCTGTGACCCCCATGGACTGTAGCCCGCCAGACTCCTCTGTCTGTGGAATTCTCCAGGCAAGAATACTGGAGCGGGTTGCCATTTACCACCCAGTGGGTCATCTCTACCCAGAGATCCAACCCGCATCTCCTGCTCTCTTGCATCGGCAGATGGATTTTTTACTACTGAGACATAGCAAATACACAGTTGTTAACATTTTTTAGCATCAGTTTATTTATTTGGCTGCTCTGGGTCTTAGTTGGGGCATTCAGGATCTTTGATCTTTGCTGTCACATGCAGTATCTTTATTTGCGCATATGGGCTCTAGTTTCCTGACCAGGGTTCGAATCCAGGTCCCCTTCACAGAAAGGAGCATGGAGTCATAATCACTGGACCAAGAGGGAAGTCTCTCAATAAGCATATATTAAGTGCATGCAAATAGCAGAAGCTAGCTAGATACTGGAACCACGATGGCAAAGAAGTCCATTCCTGTCCCAGGGATTCACTACCTGGAAGGAGAGACAAACATCTAAACAAATAAATACAGTGGAGAGTCACACATGCAATAGTAAATGTGTGGACAAGAAATAGGACTAATGGGAAGGAGTAATTAACTATTGAGAAAGACTGCCAAGAAAAGTTTCTTAGAGCAAAAATACCTCAGCAGGGTTTATAAGGGTGAATTGGGAAAAAGCAGTTGGGGAATCATGAGAGCATGATGCAGAAAAGGTAGTAACAGAACATGATGTGTGCAGACACCTGCAAGACCCATCTCTACTGAAAGGACGAGGGAGGGAAAGGTGAACATGAAAATGCACATAGAGGTGCCAGGTCACAGTAACCTAGGAGGGCTGCTCCATTTAACTCCAAGGGCAATGAGCAGAGTTATGAAAGGAATTCCAGGCAGAGTCAGGCTGTGCTTTTTTGGGCGGCAGTGGGGGGGCGGGGAAAGCTGCAGTTGGTCTTCGTTGCTGTGCACAGGCTTTCCCTAGCTGTGGCAAGTGGGGCCTGCTCTCTAGTTTCTGGCTTCTCATTGAGGTGGTCTCTCTTGTTGTGGAACAAGGTTCTAGGTTTGTGGCTGTCAGTACTTCTGGTGCACAGGCTTAGTCGCTCCACACCACATGGAATCTTCCTGGACCAGGGATCGAACCAGTGTCCCCTGCATTGGCCAGTAGAGTCTTAACCACTAGACCACCAGGGAAGTCCCTTAGCTCAGGTATTGAAAGATCATATGGGCTGCTATTTGCAGGATAGATCTTCAGAAGCAAAACCAGAAACAACAGCACTTGTTAGAGGCTTGAAGTTGGGCAGTGAAAGAACTGAGGGGAGAGAATGGATTTGAGGAATACTGAAAAGGGAAAAATTGAGGTAAAAAGAACAGTGAAAATAATTTTGTGTTCCATCATCCTCTTTTTCAGAGCTGGTGCGCTAGTGCTGCAGACAAATCTGGCATAGCTGGAAGAATGGCTTCTCACAAGAGGATTAAGCAAGTAAGTAAATATTTGGGAAGTGGCAGAGCAGTTTCTCACTGTTGCAAAGGCGTTGCAAATGTGGAGAGAAGAAACTGCAGCATTGGACTGGAATTTGGAGATATCAGTTTGAAGTCGTGGCTGTTTAAGATAGATTACATGATAGACGATGGGCTTCCCAGGTGGCGCTGTGGTAAAGAACCGCCTGCCAATGCAGGAGACTTAAGAGACAAGGGTTCAATCCCTGGGATGGGAAGATCCACTGGAGATGGAAATGGCAACCCATTTCAGTCTTCTTACCTGGAGAATCCTGTGAACAGAGGAGCCTGGCCAGCTATGACTGAAGTGACTGAGCATGCACGCATGTACATCATAGATGATAGATAGATAGATCCATAGATATGGAAATATGTATGAACAGAAAAGTGTGTTACATTTCCTAGTTGTGGGCACCAAAAAGGATCAGAAGCAATGACAGCTGGTTGCAGTAAAATCCCAGCATCAAAATATCAGTTTCTGGTTTCTTGGAAAAATATCTGATTCCAGGGCTAGGGCAGGAAAAAACAAGATGAGTCTGGAAATACAGAAAGTAAAGAAGCATTCAGAAAACTGTGAGGACATGCCCAAAGGACACAGGAGCCCGCTATGCAGGGCTTCCTTTAGCCAGAGCTGGGATGATTTGAGCATCAAAATAAATAATGACACTGAATATAATCCATTGGGGGGAAAAATCAAAATTCATGGGTTCATAATTATATAACTACACAAATAAATAAATATTAGGGAAAAGAGAAAGCCTCTACCTTATAGCAGAATGCCAACCAATAAATATAGGCGGAATGATGGAATTAGAAAATCATGACTTCGCAGCCATCCAAGTTATTAGTTATTATTAATAACTAATAGTAATAATATTATTAGTTATTCGGTTCAGTTCAGTTCAGTTACTCAGTCGTGTCCGACTCTTTGTGACCCCATCAATCGCAGCACGCCAGGCCTCCCTATCCATCACCAACTCCCGGAGTTCACTCAAACTCACGTCCATCGAGTCAGTGATGCCATCCAGCCATCTCATCCTCTGTCATCCCCTTCTCCTCCTGCCCCCAATCCCTTCCAGCGTCAGAGTCTTTTCCAATGAGTCAACTCTTCGCGTGAAGTGGCCAAAGTACTGGAGCTTCAGCTTTAGCATCATTCCTTCCAAAAAAACACCCAGGGCTGATCTCCGTAGAATGGACTGGTTGGATTTCCTTGCAGTCCAAGGGACTTTCAAGAGTCTTCTCCAACACCACAGTTCAAAAGCATCAATTCTTCAGCACTCAACTTTCTTCACAGTCCAACTCTCACATCCATACATGACCAATGGAAAACCATAGCCTTGACTAGATGGACCAAGTAACATCTCTGCTTTTCAACATGCTATCTAGGTTGGTCATAACTTTTCTTCCAAGGAGTAAGCGTCTTTTAATTTCATGGCTGCAGTCACCATCTGCAGTGATTTTGGAGCCCCCAAAAATAAAGTCTGACACTGTTTCCACTGTTTCCCCATCTATTTCCCATGAAGTGATGGGACCAGATGCCATGATCTTCGTTTCTGAATGTAATTTAGGTAGAATCATCATCAGATGCTAAAACTTGCAGGGAACATTTGATAAGGATATGGACATAGTCTCAAGGCAGATCCCCAAATATTTATCTGATTATTTAAAAGTACAAAATACTTACTATTTAACTTGAAAATGAACAAAGTTAGCCAGCTCCATCTTAAGTGATAAAATACAACATGACCAGAAACAGGATAAATTGACATTATCCTGAAAACACAGCATTACTTCCAGGAAATTCCTGCCAAAAATGCACGACCCAAATCTAGTAATGAGAAATATCAGATCAACACATGGTAAGGGACATTCTACAAAGCAATTATCCTGCTCTTTCAAAATTGTCAACGTTGTGAAAAACAAGGAAAGAATGAGGAAATGTTCCAGATTGAGGGAAACTAAAAACACTTGCTAAATACAACACATGATCCTGGGTTGGCTTCTGAAATTATAAATCACATTATTGAGATGATGTTGAAATCTGAATGAGGCCTACAGGTCAGATGGCAGTATTACAGCAATATTCATTTCCTGGTCTCGATGGTTTCATTCGATTTAACTCGATGGTTAAATAAGTGTCCTTGTTTTGAGGAAATACACACTGAAGTAATAAAGGGTGATGGGACATCATGTCTGCAACTGCTCTCACTGGTTCAGGAACAAAACAACAGTACTATGCATAAGCATACAGATAGAGCAATGACAAATGAGATAAGGTGTAAACAATTGAAGAGTCTGGGAGAGAAGAGTCTGGGAGAAAAGGACATGAAAGTTCTTGTGCTACTCTTGCCATTGTTCTAGAAACATGAAATTATTTTTAAACAAAAAAAATATGTTTAATGTGTTAATATTCTAGAAAATGCAAACTCATTTAAGGTGACAGAAAGCAGATCACTGGTTGGCTGAGTGAGGAGGGACTGAGGAAGGAAATAGGATTACACAGGGACACAAGGAAACTTTGGGGGGTAATGGATATGTTCACTATCTTGATTGTGGTAATGACTTCCCTGGTGTATGTCAGAATTTACACTGCACCGTTTAAAATCTACTAATAAGTAAAATAGAAGAAATTATTTTTTTACTTCCTGATCCCTGTCTAGGGAATCCAACCAACTTTTTCTGGTCATGTGCATCCATATTCCTGGAACACCCGATCCCAGGAAACTCCTCTATCTTATCCACTGTTCTGTAAGCAAGAAGACAGTGGACTTCCATCTCCTCCATTGACTATTCCTTTGCCAAAATCTGCTGTCTTTCATTGATTCAGCAAATCTTATTGTTGAATATTTTTAAGGAGTGACTTTTTTTTTCTGTTAATTTCTGCTGTATAGTAAAGTGATTCAGTTATACATATATACTATATATATGTATATATACATTCCTTTTAGTATTTTTCCATTATGGGCTTTTTTTTCCTATTTCACACACTCCCTAATCATTACTTTTTTTTTTAATATTTATTTACTTGGCTGCATCGGGTATTAGCTGCTCTGCAGCATGTGGGATCTTAGTTCCCCTACCAAGGATCAAACTTGTGTGCCCTGCATTGCAAGGTGGATTCTTAACCACTGGACTACCAGGGAAGTCCCCTTATCATTGAATTTTAAAGTGTACTAACCTTTACCATTCATACAACGGAAGTATACAATCTTTTCTATTGCCATACTTATATCATTTAAAATATTCATTTTTATGTTTCTGGCTTATTTTTACATCAGAATTGAAGATCAGATGTTTAAGTTCTCAGACAATATATACTGTTAAGCAGAACTGTGTGATATCTACCTCGGTGCAGTCAAGGGAGGAAAGGCAGGCAGGAGGGCAGCACAGAGAACGTGGTTAGATTCCAGAGTGGGGTTCCAGCCCTGGTGCCATCACTAACCAGCTGTCAGCTCTGTGCCAAGAATGCTTTGCCTTCACCTGAAAGTAACACACATTGTATATCAATTATACTTCAATTAAAAATTTTTAACATAGAGCAAGATTCATCTTACCATTGATGACATCTTACAGTTATAAAGGGGCTTCCCATGTGGCGCTAGTGGTAAAGAACCTGCCTATGCAGGAGACATTAGAGACACAGATTTGATCCCTGAATTGGGAAGATTCCCTGGAGGAGGGCATTATTATTGCCAGTATTATTGCCTAGAGAATCCCGTGGACAGAGGAGTCTGGCAGGCTACAGTTCATAGGGTCACACAAAGTTGGACACGACTGAAGCAATTTAGCACACAGACATAAAATTATAAATGGCAACACTTTTTTTGTTGTTAGTTGTGTTTAAACTGAAGGTATATCTTGAATGATTGAAAAAACCAAGGGGAACTAATATGGATTAAAGGAAGTAAAAATCACAACCTAAAAAAAGAGAATGTTTCGCCTCATCTGTTTAGGTCTAGATGTCCCATATATCAAAACAAGGGGTGGATTAAATATCATATAATCCACCAGTAAAATGTTCTCCACCTTTAGATTATTTGAGGCTGGACCGCTAGATGGAACCCCTGAGCCCATGTCCATGCTGATGCTTTATAAGGAGAGGCGGTGAGGCAGCAGGAAACCCAAAAAGCATGGACGCAGATGATCCTGTGGTTGATGCAACATGCAGAAAGAATGCGAAGCTGTCCCCTGCAGACAACCATATTCTTGTGTCTTTAACATCTGGGCTGGGAAATTAGAGATCAGAGGCAGTAGGCCAAAGAGAAAGTCACAAATGTTTTTTTATTCTCCTCTTTACCAAACTCCAAGTCCCCTTGACATGAAGTATGCAAATTCTGTGTGATTTTCTGTGTTATTGGAAGTGAAACTTATTTTGAATTTCACATGTTTTTAGCCAAATGTATTCAAATGAATGTTATTTTTTAAAGAAGGGGGATGTATGTCACTTATGTCAAAAGCATTCAAGGATGCTAAAGAGAAATGGCTTTTGAAAATTTGAAAATAAAATTTCTATGAAAACGATCAAAAAGGATGAGAATTTTTTAAAAAACATACCAAACTATAAGCAGATAGAATAGATTTTATTTTTGTAGGATTTGTGTATGCTAATACAAAATGTTCTGTTGACACTTGAACATAGAAGCAACAAATGCTACAGTGTAACTGATTCCTTATTCAGTGTTTACAAGTTACACCTGTAAGAAGTGACATACTCTGTGTCCCTCAGATAATCTTTTTCTCTTATTGCTGACCTTTTCTGATGAATATTTTTCAAAACTCTTTCTAAACTGACTTCATTGTCTCTATTGGGAGATATTCCCTTCCACTGTGCACCTATAGCAATCAGAAAGATACTCTGCCTTTGTGAAGAAGATATCCAGACACTTAAGAATGTGTGGATCATAACAAACTGTGGAATATTCTGAAACAGATGAGAATTCCAGACCACCTGACCTGCCTCTTGAGAAATCTGTATGCAGGTCAGGAAGCAACAGTTAGAACTGGACATGGAACAACAGACTGGTTCCAAATAGGAAAAGGAGTACATCAAGGCTGTATACTGTCACCCTGCTTATTTAACTTATATGCAGAGTACATCATGAGAAACGCTGAAATGGAAGAAACACAAGCTGGAATCAAGATTGCCGGGAGAAATATCAATGACCTCAGATATGCAGATGACACCACTCTTATGGCAGAAAGTGAAGAGGAGCTAAAAAGCCTCTTAATGAAAGTGAAAGTGGAAAGTGATTCAGAAAACAAAGTCATGGCATCGGTCCCATCACTTCATGGGAAATAGATGGGGAAACAGTAAAAACAGTGTCCAACTTTATTTTTGGGGGCTCCAAAATCACTGCAGATGGTGACTGCAGCCATGAAATTAAAAGACGCTTACTCCTTGGAAGAAAAGGTATGACCAACCTAGATAGTGTATTCAAAAGCAGAGACATTACTTTGCTGACTAAGGTCCATCTAGTCAAGGCATGGTTTTTCCTGTGGTCATGTATGGATGTGAGAGTTGGACTGTGAAGAAGGCTGAGTGCAGAAGAATTGATGCTTTTGAACTGTGGTGTTGGAGAAGACTCTTGAGAGTCCCTTGGACTGCAAGGAGATCCAACCAGTCCATTCTGAAGGAGATCAGTCCTGGTTGTTCTTTGGAAGGAATGATGCTGAAACTGAAGCTCCAGTACTTTGGCCACCTCATGCGAAGAGTTGACTCATTGGAAAAGACCCTGATGCTGGGAGGTATTCTGGGCAGGAGGAGAAGGGGACAACCGAGGATGAGATGGCTGGATGGCATCACCGACTCAATGGACGTGAGTCTGAGTGAACTCTGGGAGTTGGTGATGGACAGAGAGGCCTGGCGTGCTGTGATTCATGGGGTCGCAAAGAGTCGGACACGACTGAGCGACTGAACTGAACTGAACTGAAGAATGATAAATGAAAATGGTGGGATTCATGCAGCATCATTCAGATTCAGCAAGAACTTAATGAGAAAATGGTATGTGGCAGAAATTTCAGTTCGTTTATTTATTTCTCATAATACCTTTGTTCATGGCAAATAGATGAGGGAACAATGGAAACAGTGACAGACTTTATTTTGAGGGACTCCAAAATCACTGCAGTTGGTGACTACAGCCATGAAATTAAAAGACGCTTGCTCCTTGGAAGAAAAGTTATTCTTCCAACCTAGACAGCATATTAAAAATCAGGGACATTACTTTGCCAACAAAGGTCCATCTAGTCAAAGCTATGGTTTCTCTAGTAGTCATGCATGGATATGAGAGTTGGACTATAAGAAAGCTGAGTGCCAAAGAATTGATGCTTTTGAACTGTGGTGTTGGAGAAGACTGTTGAGAGTATATTGGACTGCAAGGAGATGAAACCAATCAATCCTAAAGGAAATCAGTCCTGAATATTCATTGAAAGGACTGATGCTAAAGCTGAAACTCCAATACTTTGGCCACCTGATGCAAAGAGCTAACTCATTGAAAAAGACCCTGATGCTGGGAAAGATTGAAGGCAGGAGGAGAAGGAGATGACAGAGGATGAGATGGTTGGATGGCATCACCAACTCGATGGATATGAGTTTGAGCAAGCTTCGGGAGTTGGTGATAGACAGGGAAGCCTGGCTTCCGGCTGCAGTCCATGGGGTTGGGAAGAGTTGTCTGACACGACTGAGCGACTGAACTGAACTGAATACCTTTGTTGATTGCCATTTTTAATGACATTTTATAGACTGTGAGACAGACACATAGAGATAGTAGGTAATTTGCACGAATAACAAAAGTGGGAAAGCCAGAATTCATACCAATGTCTCTTGATGTCAAACCCAGTGCTTCCCAATTCTCTAAGGTACGACTTATTACCTGAGTCTTAACAAGGAAGGCAGAACCCTCACAGGTGAATAAGCATGAAGGTATGGAAAGGTTTGGGCTTCCCAAGTGGCTCAGTGGTAAAAAAAAAAAAAAAAACACCCACCTGCCAATGCAGGAGATTAGGTTCAATCCCTGGGTCAGGAGGATCCCCAGGAGAAGGAAATGGCAGCCCACTCCAGTAATCTTGCCTGGGAAGTCCCACTGACAGAAGAGACTGGCAGGCTACACTCCATAGCGTTGCAGAGAGTCAGACACGACTTAGCAACTGAGCATGGTCGTCCATATGGAAGGAGTGTCTTCTCTCCTTATTAGAGATATTCTTCCTTTCCAAAATTATCATTCTTCTTTCACCAGCAAAGAGGACTATGTAGGGGACAGACCACATATAGGCACTTGTCATCAATAGGGCAAAACTATTTAATGTCAACAGTCAGCAGCAGGGAGGAGAAATCCTGTAAAAGTACTGACTGAGAAATAGGAACACAAGGAAGGCACTACAGCTGCTGACAGGTCACCTCCATCGTCCCCAACCCAAGGAACACGTGTCTGTGGGACTTGGGCTGAAGCTCAACACAGTACCAGAGACCTGGGTTTCTTGGCACTGTTGTTGACAATGACGATGCCATAAAGGGATGGTGCAGACAGTGAATTCTCTGAGCAGCGGAGAAGGATTTTCTCTGCTTTTCCCTCTTCTCCACAAACTAGTACAGGATGTCCCACTCAGCCTACACTTAGGAAGGCAGCTAGACCTGACATTTAGGAAACTCTGCCTTCCCTCAGGAGGGCGAAGGAGGGGAACCCGAATGCAGAGAGTATCTACCATTTTCCCTAAGGCCCCGTAAATGGCCATCTTCCTTACTTCCTGCAGTTCCTGGAACAAGACTGAAGGAATTGTGAGCTGTACTCATCAGCCCTCTAACTTTCATATCAAGCTGAGTGCATTGTCCTTTAAGTAGAAATCTCTCACAAGGAGAATGTTGGTCCCTGTGAGTAGTCAGAAATGTTGGTCTATACATCTAACCCGGAGGTAGAAGAGAGAGCTGGGCTGTTCCTATCCACTCCCCTAATGATTTCCCAGCCCCATTCAGTTCCGTGCGCAGCAGATAAGACAGAGGCTGTTAACCCAGCCTGCTGACCAAGTCTCCGCAGGTCCTTTTATCATGGCAAGTCTGAACCGAAAGAGAAATTTTGTTGCAGTGTTCCCTTTCTTTCTCTTAAGCTATCTCTGCTCAGAGCTATGGGTGCAGCCTACTGCTGCAGATGGCAGACCGCCCCCTCCCTCGGTGTTTCTGGTCGACTGGCTTTTGTGCTGGCTCCGCGGGAGGAAATTCCTTCTTGACCTCAGCATTCCTTCCTGACAATTACCATATGCCTTTAGAGACCTGGGAAGCTTCACCCTGGTTTGCACTGTCCCTGTGGAGACCATTCTTATCCAGAGCAGGACTGAAAGCTTGCTTTTTTCTTATAAGCTACCTTGTTTCTATGAGATTCTGTAAAAGTGAAGGACTAATGCTAAAGCCCCAATTCTTTGGCCACCTGAATGGAAGAGCCAACTCTTTGAAAAAGACCCTGATGCTGGGAAAGATTGTGGTCAGAAGAAAAAGGGGCCGACAGAGGATGAGATTATTGGATGGCATCACTGACTCAATAGACACGAGTTTAAGCAAACTCCAAGAGACAGTGAAGGGTAGGGAAGACTGGCGTGCTGCAACTCATGGGGTCAATAAGAGTAGGATATGACTGAGCAACTGAACAACAAAACAGTGAATTGCACAAATTAATTATTCCATCCCTTAAAAATAAAAAAAAGATTTCATCTATATCATTTAAAGCATGTTGCCTTGTTGCTAGGGCTTCCCAGATGACTCAGTGGCAAAGAATCTGCCTGCAGTGCAGGAGACTCAAGAGACACGGGTTCAAACCCTGGCTTGAGAAGATGCCCTGGAGGAGGGAATGGCAATCCACTTCCACATTCTTGTGTGGGAAATCCCATATACAGAGGAGCCTGGTGGGCTACAGTCTGTAGGGTTGCAAAAGAGTCGGACACAACTGAGCAACCAAACACGCACGCACGCCTCATTGCTGGCCTGTGATGACTGGCACAAGTAGCCAGGCTGAGTTTAATTAAAGGATTTTCCTGTGTCAACAACTGAGAGTAACATTCTCATCTCTAACTCAGGAGGAGACTTCGATTAAAGTAGGAGACGGCCATTACCTTAGGAAGCAGGCCCTCCTCCTGTCTCTACTCCTAGATTCTCCGCATGTCATCCTTACCCTACACCCCCCTGGGAAGAAGAGGGGACTGGAAGGAAATGCTGTGTTGCCCAGGACCACCACTGCACAAGGGCAGACAAGACGTGCTCACAAAACATTTACACAAGGCTTAAGTGGTTTTTCTAAAAAGCAGTGAAATCTTTAAAAGTTAGTAAGGCAGTCTATTTTTTTTCCCAAATTTACTTATTTACTAAGTTACCTGCAAGGTTTGCTTGTTTCATTTTTGTTGAATCGTTTATTTTAAGAATACCAAAGGCATGCATATAGTAAAAAGCTACATAGCAAAAGTAATCTTCCTCCCACAGGCCTGCCAGACTCCTGCCCGAGTTTCCTTGTCTGCCGTCTGCTTAGTCGCTCAGTCATATCCATCTATTTTGCAACCCCATGGACGTTAACCCACCAGTCTCCTTCTGTCCGTGAAGTTTTCCAGGCAAGAATACTAGAATGGGTAGCCATTTCCTTCTCCAGGGGATCTTCCCAACCCAGGGATTCAGCCCGCATCTCCTCCATTGTAGGGGAGATTCCTCCTGTGTTGCAGGCAGATTCTTTACCGTTGAGCCACCAGGGAAGCCCAGTTTCCACGTACATCCTTCCAGAGATATTTTGCTCAGTTATAGGCTGTATGTGCATGCACTCATTGTTTATCTGAAATTCAAATTTAATTGAACATCTTGTATTTTATCTGGCAATCTCAAACTGGACATCTCTGCTTCTAGACCTTCTCTGGAATAGAACTAGAATATATATAACTTAAAAATTATAATATAATGCAGAAATATAACATGTAATATATTAATAGCATAATATATAATATATAATAAGTAAAGAATACATATAAATATATTAACTCATGTTTATACACCTATCTATTATTTCTTCATTTTATCTATAATATATAGATAGAAATATATCTATTCTTTCTTTATTAGATTATATATCACATATAAATAATATATAGTATTCTTGCCTGGAAAATCCCATGGACAGAGGAGCCTGATAGGCTGTAGTCCATGGGGTCGCTAGGAGTTGGAAACGACTGAGCGACTTCCCTTTCACTTTTCACTTTCATGCATTGAAGAAGGAAATGGCAACCCACTCCAGTGTCCTTGCCTGCAGAATCCCAGGGACGAGGGAGCCTGGTGGGCTTCAGTCTATGGGGTCGCACAAAGTCGGACACAACTGAAGAGACTTAGCAGCAGTATCAGCAGCAGCAGTTATCATAACTATATGATTATATTAACCCATTTATATAAATATCTATTATTATTTCTATATCTGTGTGAATATATATCTCATATATATCATACATCATTTCAGTTCAGTCACTCAGTCATGTCCAGCTCTTTGTGACTCCATGGATAGCAGCATGCCAGGCCTCCCTGTCCATCACCAACTCCTGGAGTTTACTCAAACTCATCTCACATGCCAGTAAACTAATGCTCAAAATTCTCCAAGCCAGGCTCCAGCAATATGTGAACCATGAATTTCCAGATGTTCAAGCTGGATTTAGAAAAGGCAGAGGAACCAGGAATCAAATTGCCAACATCCACTGGATCATTGAAAAAGCAAGAGAGTTCCAGAAAAACATCTACTTCTGCCTTATTGACTATGCCAAAGCCTTTGACTGTGTGGATCACAAGAAACTGTGAAAAATTCTGAAAGAGATGGGAATACCAGACCACTTGACCTGCCTCTTGAGAAGCCTGTATACAGGTCAGGAAACAGAACGGAACATGGAACAACAGACGGTTCCAAATAGGAAAAGGAGTACGTCAAGGCTATATATTGTCACCCTGCTTATTTAACTTATATGCAGAGTACATCATGAGAAATGCTGGGCTGGATGAAGCACAAGCTAGAATCAAGATTGCCAGGAGAAATATCAATAACCTCAGATATGCAGATGACACCACCCTTATGGCAGAAAGTGAAGAGGAACTAAAAAGCCTCTCGATGAAAGTGAAAGAGGAGAGTGAAAAGGTTGGCTTAAAGCTCAACATTCAGAAAACAAAGATCATCCATCACTTCATGGGGAATAGATGGGGAAACAGTGGAAACAGTGTCAGACTTTATTTTGGGGGGCTCTAAAATCACTGCAGATGGTGACTGCAGCCATGAAATTAAAAGACACTTACTCCTTGGAAAGAAAAGTATGACCAAACTAGATAGCATATTAAAAAGCAGAGATACTACTTTGCCAACAAAGGTCTGTCTAGTCAAGGCTATGGTTTTTCCAGTACTCATGTATGGATGTGAGAGTTGGACTGTGAAGAAAGCTGAGCCCCGAAGAGTTGATGCTTTTGAACTGTGGTGTTGGAGAAGACTCTTGTGACTTCCCTTGGACTGAGCCTTTGACTGTGTGGATCACAAGAAACTGTGAAAAATTCTGAAAGAGATGGGAATACCAGACCACTTGACCTGCCTCTTGAGAAGCCTGTATACAGGTCAGGAAACAGAACGGGACATGGAACAACAGACGGTTCCAAATAGGAAAAGGAGTATGTCAAGGCTATATATTGTCACCCTGCTTATTTAACTTATATGCAGAGTACATCATGAGAAATGCTGGGCTGGATGAAGCACAAGCTAGAATCAAGATTGCCAGGAGAAATATCAATAACCTCAGATATGCAGATGACACCACCCTTATGGCAGAAAGTGAAGAGGAACTAAAAAGCCTCTCGATGAAAGTGAAAGAGGAGAGTGAAAAGGTTGGCTTAAAGCTCAACATTCAGAAAACAAAGATCATCCATCACTTCATGGGGAATAGATGGGGAAACAGTGGAAACAGTGTCAGACTTTATTTTGGGGGGCTCTAAAATCACTGCAGATGGTGACTGCAGCCATGAAATTAAAAGACACTTACTCCTTGGAAAGAAAAGTATGACCAAACTAGATAGCATATTAAAAAGCAGAGATACTACTTTGCCAACAAAGGTCTGTCTAGTCAAGGCTATGGTTTTTCCAGTACTCATGTATGGATGTGAGAGTTGGACTGTGAAGAAAGCTGAGCCCCGAAGAGTTGATGCTTTTGAACTGTGGTGTTGGAGAAGACTCTTGTGACTTCCCTTGGACTGCGAAGAAGTCCAACCAGTCCATACTAAAGGAGACCAGTCTTGAGTGTTCATTGGAAGGACTGATGCTGAGGCTGAAACTCCAATACTTTGGCCACCTCATGTGAACAGTTGAAAAGACCCCCCTCATTGGGAAAGATCCTGATACTGGGAGGGATTGGGGGCAGGAGGAGAAGGGGACAACAGAGGATGAGATGGCTGGATGGCATCACCAACCTGATGGACATGAGTTTGAGTAGACTCCAGGAGTTGGTGATGAACAGGGAGGCTGGGTGTGCTGTGGTCCCTGGGACTGCAAAGAGTCAGACACAACTGAAATGAACATGTCCATTGAGTCAGTGATGCCATCCAACCATCCCATCCTCTGTCATCCCCTTCTCTTCCTTACTTCAATCTTTCCCAGCATCAGGGTCTTTTCAGATGAGTCAATTCTTCACATCAAGTGGCCAAAGTATCAGAGTTTCAGCTTCAACTCATCCTTCCAATGAACACTCAGTACTGATCTACTTTAGGATGGACTGGTTGGATCTCCTTGCTGTCCGAGGAACTCTCAAGAGTCTTCTCCTACACCACAGTTCAAAAGCATTAATTCTTCAGCACTTAGCTTCCTTTATAGTCCAGCTCTCACATCCATACATGACTACTGGAAAAACCATAGCTTTGACTAGATGGACCTTTGTTGGCAAAGTAATGTCTCTGCTTTTTAGTATGCTGTCGAGGTTGGTCATGGACTTTTCTTCCAAGGAGCAAGCGTCTTTTAACTTCATAGTGTTAGATTAGAGTCAAGGATATCATTTATATATGTGCTATATATATATTTATAACAAATATAAATGTACATATCAAATCTATAAGTTAAATATGAGTTCATAATGGTATCCCTGCCTCTAATCTAGTATCAATCACAGGGGTCCTTCTAGTGTCCCCCTTGCTTATCTGTAACTTCCTTATCAGACAGTGAAAAACCCAGCCCCACTATCTGCTATCCATTTACTCATGTGTCCATTATTATTACTTACTTTGCATGTAAAGCAGTTTCAGAGGCAACCCACCCCAGTAATCTTGCCTGGAAAAGTCCATGGACGGAGGAAGCTGGTGGGCTGCAGTCCATGGGGTCCCTAGCAGTCAGACACGACTGAGCAACTTCACTTTCACTTTCATTCATTGGAAAAGGAAATGGCAACCCATTCCAGTATTCTTGCCTGGAGAATCCCAGGGATGGAGGAGCCTGGTGGACTGCTGCCTGTGGGGTCGCACAGAGTCGGACACAACTGAAGTGACTTAGCAGCAACAGCAGCAACCCCCATGAGAAACAGATTTACCAGTTGGAGCACACTGTTTACACACAGCTCCTTCCCAGTCCAGACACCAGTTTCCAAAGCCACTTAGGTGACTCCTCCCCAACTCCCTTCACGATTGTTACGTTACCCACTCGTAATACAGTTGGATTCATACATCAGTGGAAGTCTGCTTTCCATCCTGGGGTTCGCGACATCTGGAGGATTTTTTTATAATTGTATACATAAAGGTTACTGTTTGTTTTTGGAGCTTTTTAATATTTTTTAGATTTATTACTTGTTTGGCTGCACTGGATCTTAGTTGCAGCATGCAAACTCCCAGCTGCAGCCTGTGGCATTTGGTTCTCTGACCAGCCATTAAACCCGAGCCCCCTGCATTGGGGGAGTCTTAGCTACTGGACCACCAGGGAAGTCCCACAGTCACTCTTTGTGACATATTGTTCTATGGATATTAACAAATGCAAGGTCATTTATCCACCATCTTAGAATCATAGAGCATGGTTCCATCACCCTAAAAGTTCCTCCATGAATTTTCTTTGTGGTCAACCCATGTTTTCTACCCTTGTGGTGTTTTCTACCCTTATAGTGTTGCCTTTTCTAGAGTGTTACGTAAATGGAATCATAAAACATGTAGCCTTTGAGATCTGACTTTATTCATTTAGCAAAATGCATTAAAAATTTATCCATGTCTGTGTGTAAATCAATAAATAGCTCATTCTTCTTCATAGCTGAATACTACTACTACTAAGTCGCTTCAGTCATGTCCGACTCTGTGCGACCCCATAGACGGCAGCCCACCAGGCTCCCCTGTCCCTGGGATTCTCCAGGCAAGAACACTGGAGTGGGTTGCCATTTCCTTCTCCAATGCATGAAAGTGAAAAGTGAAAGTGAAGTCACTCAGTCGTGTTCGACTCTTAGCGACCCCATGGACTGCAGCCCACCAGGCTCCTCCATCCATGGGATTTCCCAGGCAAGAGTACTGGAGTGGGATAGTATTCCAGTATATAAAGGTACCACAACTTGATTATCCTTTCACCTTTTGAAAGGTCATTTTGGTTGCTCCCTGGTTTGGGAGATTATAAAGAAAACTGTCATAAATATTTCCATACAGGTTTTTGTGTGAACATAAACTTTCAGTCCCCTTGGGTAAATCTCTAGGAATGTGATTGCTGGAAAGTTGTGTGTGTGTGTCCCTGTTACAGTTACAAATGTGGCAGGAAGTCTGCACATGTAATGGTGAGAGTGTAACTCACCACTAAGGTGCAGGAGAGAGCAGGTCTGGTAAGTTTGGAAAGTCCAGGCCTCAAAAGGCTCCCTTAAACAGAGGTGGGCAATGAGCAGGCATTTTTGTTTAAGGATCAGAAAGAGAATGTCCCAGTTGAGCATCAGCCTGTTGAAGACAATCCATAAATAGAGTCATGTGTCATGAATCACAGTACCACTCTAGAAGAAATATAATGATTTAATTAGGCATTTTTAAAATATTATTTATTTTTTGTTTATTTCAACTGCTGTGCTGGGTCTAGTTGAAACACACAGGATCTTTGATCTTCATAGCAGAAAGCAGGATCTTTAGTTGCAGCATGCAAACTCTTTGTTGCAGCATATGGGATCTAGTTCTCAGACCAGAGATGGAACCCAGGTCCCCTGCACTGGGAGCCTGGAGCCTAATTTGATGTTATCTGTTCCGGTTCCCTTCACAAACCCCTGCCTCCTGATCAGTGGGGATGAGGGAGGAAGGTTCTGATTTACAGTGCAGCTTGCTCTGGTAACTTACACAATCTCTTTAGAAAAATTCTCAGTTATAAATAAGTCTGGGGAGAGGCATGAGGGGCCCTGGTTTCATGACATTCCTTAACTTGTGCTGGCTGACATCAGCTCCTCTCCAAAGCATTGACCCTTCTCCCTCTGGTCACTGAGTTCCCTGCAGGGATCTGATGCTGAGCTCTATAGCTGGAGGACTTGTAACTCTTGTTCTTTGAGCCTGCTTGATTCTCTCTCACTGTGAGGGGACTTAGGGGAGTGCAGGGAAGTGAAACCTCAGGATCTCTGTCTGATCATTCTGGAGCAATAGCTCTGCTTGGACTAAAAATCTCTTCAAGAAAATTGGAGATACCAAGGGAACATTTCATGCAAAGATGGGCACAATAAAAGACAGAAATGGTATGGACCTAACAGAAGCAGAAGACATTAAGAAGAGGTGGCAAGAATACACAGAACTATACAAAAAAGATCTTCACTCCCAGAAAGCCATGATGGTGTGATCGCTCACCTAGAGCCAGACATCTTGGACTGTGAAGTCAAGTGGACCTTAGGAAGCAGCACTGTGAACAAAGCTAATGGAGGTGATGGAATTCCAGCTGAGCTATTTCAAATCCTGAAAGATGATGCTGTGAAAGTGCTGCACTCAATATGCCAGCAAATTGGGAAAACTCAGCAGTGGCCACAGGACTGGAAAATGTCCGTTTTCATTCTAATCCCAAAGAAAGGCAATGCCAAAGAATGCTCAAACTACTGCACAATTGCACTCATCTCACATGCTAGTAAAGTAATGCTCAAAATTCTCCAAGCCAGGCTTAAATAGTATGTGAACTGTGAAATTCCAGATGTTCAGGCTGGTTTTAGAAAAGGCAGAGGAACCAGAGATCAAATTGCCAACATCTGTTGGATCATCAAAAAAGCAAGAGAGTTCCAGAAAAACATATATTTCTGCTTTATTGACTATGCCAAATCCTTTGACTGTGTGGATCCCCACAAACTATTGAAAATTCTAAAATAGATGGGAATACCAGACCACCTGACCTGCCTCCTGAGAAATCTGTATGCAGGTCAGGAAGCAACAGTTAGAATTGGATATGGAACAACAGACTGGTTCCAAATTGGGAAAGAAGTACGTCAAGGCTGTATATTGTCACCCTGATCATTTAACTTATATGAAGGTACATCATATGAAATGCCAGGCTAGATGAAGCACAAGCTGGAATCAAGATTGCTAGGAGAAATATCAATAACCTCAGATATGCAGATGACACCACCCTTATGGCAGAAAGAGAAGAACTAAAAAGCTCTTGAAGAAAGTAAAAGAGGAGAGTAAAAAGGTTGGCTTAAAACTCAACATTCAGAAAACGAAGATCATGGCATCTGGTCCCATCAGTTCATGGCAAATAGATGGGGAAAAAATGGAAACAGTGAGAGACTTTACTTTTGGGGGCTCCAAAATCACTGCAGATGGTGACTGCAGCCATGAAATTAAAAGACCCTTGTCCTTGGAAGAAAAGCTATGACAAACCTAGATGGCATATTGAAAAGCAGAGACATTACTTTGCCAACAAAGGTCTGTCTAGTCAAAGCTATGGTTTTTCCTGTGGTCATATAGGGATGTGAGAGTTGGACCACAGAGAACACTGAGCACAGAAGAATTGATGCTTTTGAACTGTGGTGTTGGAGAAGACTCTTGATAGTTCCATGGACTGCAAGGAGATCAAAGCAGTCAATCCTAAAGGAAATCAGTCCTGACTATTCATTAAAAGGACTGATGCTGAAGATGAAACTCCAACACTTTGGCCACCTGATACAAAGAACTGACTCATTGGAAAAGACCTTGATGCTGGGAAACATCGAAGGCAGGAGGAGAAGGGGACAACAGAGGATGAGATGGGAATGACATCACTGACTCAATGGACACGAGTTTGAGTAAGCTCCAGGAGTTGGTGATGGATAGGAAGCCTGGCAGGCTGCAGTCCATGGGGTCACAAAGAGTCAGACATTACAGAGCAACTGAACTGAACTGATTCTCTCCACACTGTGTGGGAACTTAGGGGAGTGCAGGGAAGTGAAACCTCAGGATCTCTGTCTGATCATGCTGGATTAATAAATATGCTTTGCATGGCTGCTTCTCAGTCCAGCACAAGGCAGCTTGGAAGGCAGTGTCCTCAAATGGGGGAGGAGGTGAGGATGGGTGCAGTGAAATTGGCAAGAGGCTGGAGATGGGAGGCTGGAGCCCACCCTACCCTTGGTGACATCACCCTAAGCAATTGCATCTCAGGTCTGTGGACCAAACCGAGGAGACAGCAAATCAAATCACAAGTGCTATACTCTCAGGCACCTCCCTCCATCCTCTGTGGGTCTTATCATAATCCTTCGGGACAAGAAAAGACCTGGCTTTCTCCCTTCTCATTCTTGCCAGACCACCCGTAGGTAAAGCTCAGTGGTCTATTCCAGGATGCGCAGTTACAGCTTCAAATGTCACACTTGGAAGGCACAGTGGAGTAGGATTTTTTTGCTCTGTGTTTATGAGGACTTCACAGCTGTGCTAAAAGCATATACACAGACATGATCAGACTACTAAACTCTCTTCTCAGTATTTCCAACTCACAGAACAGTGGTCAGGGAAAAAATTAAACATTTTAAAGGGAATTTCTCATCTGGCAGAATTCTATCACACAAAAAGTCCCTGAAGATGGGATTGCAATCAGAGTAAGATTCTGAGGGACACATTGATTAACCAATCAAGGAAAGCTGTTCACTGACAGCAAATTAATTAAATCCTGTTTGTTTGTGGCAGCCAAAAAAGTGGGTCCAGAGAAAATAAACTTCAAGACTATTAGCCTTTTGGTGACAACAGTTGCTGGCAGAGTTGAGGGCATTGGGAGCGACATCGATTGTCAATTAAAAAAACAAGACAGATGATTGGAGTGGTTTTCCTTGGCTCTGGATGAGTCAACAGATGTTTCAAATGCTCCTCGGTTGTTTATTCAAGGAATTGGTGCAGAGATGACTGAGAATCAGGCTCTGGGAATAGTCTGAGAGGAAAAAGGCCCTTCATCGCGCATAGAAATCAACCAGAGGGACTTGTGAAAAACGTAGATTCTGATTCTGTAGATTTCAGATTCTGCTTTTCTAACAAGTTGCCCAGGATGTCCGTAGCATTCTTCTCCTGGACCACATTCTAATGAGCAAAGCTGGCATGTATTTAGCAAGGGACAAGCTTTGCAGCTTAAAGCTGTCACCTGTCGGTCAGGCTAAGAAATGCATAGGGTAGTGAAAATTAAACCTAGTGCCTAAAGGTATTTTGTGAAATGTTCTAATTCTATTTTCTTTTTTTAAGAAGTAATTTTATTTCTTTGTCTATTTTTGGCTGCACTCGGTCTTCATGACTGCGAGGACTTTTCTCTGATTGTGGCAAGCAGGGCTAGGCTTCAGTGCAGCGCATAAGCTGCTCATTGCAGTGGCTTCTCTTACTGCAGAGCCTGGGCTCTAGGGCACACTGTCTTCAGTAGCTGCAGCACATGGGCTCAGGAGATGCAGTCCCAGGCTCCAGAGCACAGGCTCGACAGCTGTGGCACACGGGCTCAGCTGTCTGCAGCATGTGCGATCTTCCCAGATCAGGGATCGAACCCATGTCTCCTGCATCGGCAGGCAGATTCTTTACCACTGAGCCACCAGGGAAGCCTGTTTTCTGTTTTTTTCCTAATAGCAACTATGGATTTATTTATTGGCTGCACTGGGTCTTCACTGCGGCACGGGCTTTCTCTTGTATGGGAAGTGGGGACATGAGTTTGAGTAAGCTCCAGGAGTTGCTGATGGACAAGGAAGCCTGGTGTGCTGCAGTCCACGGGGCTGCAAAGAGTCAGACACGACTGAGCGACTGAACAGACTCTCAGTTGCAGTGCAAAGGACTTCACTGCAGTGACTTCTCTTGTCACAGAGCACAGGCTCTAGGGTGACCGGGCTTCAGCAGTTGTGAGTGCATGGGCTTAGCTGCTCCATGGCATATGGGAATCTTTCAGGACCAGGGATTGAACCCATTGCCCCTGCATTGGCAGGCAGATTGTTAACCACTAGACCAGGGAAGCCCTCTAAGTTAATTTTTTAATTGAAATATTGTTGACCGCAGTATCACATTACTTTCAGGCATCAACATATTGATTTGACATTTAAAGACATTATTAAATGATCACCACAATAATTCTAATAGTCATTTGTCACCTTACACAGCTATGACAACATTATTGACTATATTCTTTATCCTGTATATTACCTCCCTTGGACTCATTTGTTTTATAACTGGAAGTTTCTGCCTCTTAATCCCCTCCACTTATCTCCCTACTCCCCTCCCTTCTAGCAACCACCAGCTTGTTCTCTGTATCTACAAATGTTTCTGTTTTGTCTGTGTCATTTTTTTATATTTTTAGCTTCCACATATAAATGAAATCATACAATATTTGTCTTTCTCTGTCCAACTTATTCACTTAGCATAATACCCTCTAGATCTATCCATGTTGTCACAAATGGCAGGATTTCATTCTTTTTAAGGCAGAGTAATATTAATATATCACATCTGCTTTAGGTACTCATCCATCGATGATGCTTAGGTTGTTTGCCTTTCTTGGCCATTGTAAGCAATGTTGGGTTCTAACTTTAAATGATTGGAGATGATACATTGTGTTGAGGTTTTAGCAGGGTGGTACATAACACATCTTTTCCCTGTCTGAATTCAAAACTAATTGAGATATAAGGCATATAAAGATGAAAATGTTCCATTTAATACTGATAAAGTTACTTAGAGTGGTTGTCCTAAACATGGGCTTGCTAATGTTCCTCTGAATTGAGTGAAATGAGTTAACTTTCTGAAATAACAAGCCAAATCCAAAGAGACAAAGCCTGGGACACAGACTCACTTCAGGAGCCAAGAACTGGTGTGAACACACACTCTCTGCTGACAGCGCATCCCCAAAAGAGAAGGAGGTGGGCTGAATTCACACCCTCAGCCCCTAGGGGAGGAGCCAGTGGGGGAGTTCAGAGAGAGATTGAGTGTGTTATTTTAGAAAGTTCCTCCACCTGGAGTGAGGAGAACCTGTGACCTGCTCAGTACTTAGATGGCTTAAGGAGAACCTGGAAAGAGGGTAAGACATTATAACACATTTGCAAGCACTAGATAACTCCTGCATCTATTTATACTCTCAGCCCAAGGTTTTGCTAACATATCTATTACAAAGAGATCTATTTTCAAAAAAAAAAAAAAAATACAAAATAGAGCATGCATCCACATCCTGAAACAGGACTGGTTTTGCAAGACTGGGAAAGCAAGTTAATTAGACTTTCCAGCTTCTGGAGACCAAGATTAGAAACACCCAAACAGAAGAAGAGTTTCCAAAGACTAGAGAATCCAAAAAATTAAATTACATTAAAACTGACCAATGTCATTTCCTCTTGGCCCCACTTGATCGTTGATTCTCCATCTATGTACTCACTGTCCACCTGCACCTGTGATAACTCCATGCTCCTCCACGCTCTTGACTTTATAGTAGAGCTGGAGACCCCTTGGCAAGTCCATCTTTATGACCAGACTAGGAGCCCCTCACTCTTTTTCACATCTTTCAGTGCCTCATCTGAGAGTGTTTTCCACTGTCTCTTTACCTGGAGAGAGCTATGTACACCCCCATCAAATTACCATGCATTTTGTTCCTCCAGGACAATTTGACTCACTTCATTCTAGAGGGTCTCCCATCTCTCCTTCGGCAGATTCACTTCTTTGACTGATAAGGTAGTTCACCGCATTTGAATAAGTCACTAAAATAGTCTGGAGTTGACACAGAAATGACACTAAATTAACAAAGAAGTTACAGTAAATTGTTCCCTCTTTTTAAATATTTCTTTATTTGGCTGCCCCAGATCTTCATTGCAGCATGCAGGATCTTTAGTTGTAGCATGCAAACTTTTAATTGCAGCACATGGGGTCTAGTTCCCTGACCAGGGATTGAACCCAGGCCCCATGCATTGGAAACGCGAAGTCTCAGCCACTGAAGCACCAGAGAAATCCCAGTAAATTCTTATATGTTCCCTTCAATGCTGGAATTCCCTTCAGTGGTTTGGTGACGGTGATTATGAATTCTTAAGAAAAAGCAGAGCTATTATTTTCATGATCTTAGCAACCTTTTTAATTATTTTAATCAAAATGATTGATAGATTATTTAATCTAAATCAAAACATCTTGCAAAGTCTAGACACAGAAATCAGTGGAATAATAAATCAACTATTTAAAACTGAAAATTTGATGGGTGGTTTCATTGTTTTGAGCTACAAGTGGCTTTGCTAAATGTGACAGCATTTACATCTACTTAATTTAGAGCTCTAGTGGTGGTTTACAAAAAGAGAACTTAAAGCAAGTCAACCATACAATTTTTTTAATTTGTATGCTGAATAGCCATTTCTGTTCTAGTAGCATGCAGATGGGAGTTTTATAGGACAAAATGTTTTTATAGGACAAAAACAATATGTGCTTACTGACATAATTTATCTGCAATCATTCCTCAATTACTGTACTTTGTTTAAACTTGGATAGTGTCCCCAATGGAGAAGGCAATGGCAACCACTCCAGTACTCTTCCCTGGAAAATCCCTTGGATGGAGGAGCCTGGTAGGCTGCAGTCCATGAGGTCGCTAAGAATCAGACACAACTGAGCGACTTCACTTTCACTTTTCACTTTCATGCATTGGAGAAGGAAATGGCAACCCACTCCAGTGTTCTTGCCTGGAGAATCCCAGGGACGGGGGAGCCTGGTGGGCTGCCGTCTATGGGGTCACACAGAGTCGGACACGACTTAGCAGCAGCAGCAGCAGTGTCCCCAAGGATGTGATTTTTCATAAGACACTGGGGGACAGAGTCTTAGAATTAGCTGGAGTCCTAATGTCTAGCTTTGTGTTTGCTGCTTTTTTGCCATCCTCTGAGGGTTTCTTGGATTGCATGCCAATTGTATGCCTTTCCTTTCCAGTTTTATTCATCTATTTAATTTGGTGGAACACAGTTAGAGGTTTGGGTCATCCCCGGTGGCTCAGCAGGAAAGAATCTCCCTGCCCGTGCAGGAGACTCGGGTCCTGACCCTGGATCGGGAAGATCCCCTGGAAAAGGAAATGGCAACCCACTCTAGTATTCTCTATCCTAGGAAATCTTATAGACAGAGGAGCCTGGCAAGCTACAGTCCATGAGGTCACAGGGTCAGACTCAGCAACTAAACAAGTTAGAGGTTTAACTCCAGAGATTAAGTTGGTGCAGCTAAATATATGAGTTCAGAAACAGGAAGCTGAATTCTTATTGTCAGATAACATCTCCTTTCTTGGGGAAGTAAGAACGAAGTTTACTTGCTAAAATTGTCAGCGCTGTAAGAAACCCGAAGATGATTTACTATTCCAGTATTTTTACAGATGACACTACAGGGCAAAGGAGTGATTTAACATTTCTCTGAGAAAGTTTCATAGGCAAAAGAACCAGAGAACTCGGGGGTATTTCTTGAGAAAAATAGTAGGTGAGCTTGGAAGTAGACAAGAATAATACTTCCATAAGATAAGTAAGAAGAGCAAAGATGAATTAAAGAGTGATCTAGAAGATTTTCACGACCAGATAATCACTTTGGTGTGATAACTCATCTAGAGCCAGATTCTGAAATGTGAAGTCAAGTGGGCCTTAGAAAGCATCACTATGAACAAAGCTAGTGGAGGTGATGGAATTCCAGTTGAGCTATTTCAAATCCTGAAAGATGATGCTGTGAAAGTGCTGCACTCAATATGCCAGCAAATTTATAAAACTCAGCAGTGGCCACAGGACTGGAAAAGGTCAGTTTTCATTCCAATCCCAAAGAAAGGCAATGCCAAAGAATGCTCAAACTACCGCACAATTGCACCCATCTCACACGCTAGTAAAGTAATGCTCAAGATTCTCCAAGCCAGACTCCAGCAACACGTGAACCGTGAACTTCCAGATGTTCAAGGTGGTTTTAGAAAAGGCAGAGGAACCAGAGATCAAATTGCCAACATCCTCTGGATCATCAAAAAATCAAGAGAGTTCCAGAAAAACATCTCTTTCTGCTTTATTGACTATGCCAAAGCCTTTGACTGTGTGGATCACAGTAAACTGTGGAAAATTCTGAAAGAGATGGGAATACCAGACCACCTGACCTGCTTCTTGAGAAATCTGTATGAAGGTCAGGAAGCAACAGTTAGAACTGGACATGGAACAACAGACTGGTTCCAAATAGGAAAAGGAGTACGTCAAGGCTGTATATTGTCACCCTGCTTATTTAACTTATATGCAGAGTACATCATGAGAAACGCTGGGCTGGATAAAGCCCAAGCTGGAATCAAGATTGCCGGGAGAAATATCAATAACCTCAGATATGCAGATGA
>SJXQ01011819.1:0-15376 GCA_006408695.1 Aepyceros melampus | reverse complement strand
TTCATGGGAAATAGATGGGGATCGTGGAAACAGTGTCAGACTTTATTTTGGGGGCCTCCAAAATCACTGCAGATGGTGATTGCAGCCATGAAATTTAAAGATGCTTACTCCTTGGAAGAAAAGTTATGACCAACCTAGATAGCATATTCAGAAGCAGAGATATTACTTTGCTAACAAAGGTCTGTCTTAGTCAAGGCTATGCTTTTCAAGTGGTCATGTATGGATGTGAGAATTGGACTGTGAAGAAAGCTGAGCGCCAAAGAATTGATGCTTTTGAACTGTGGTGTTGGAGAAGACTCTTGCAAGTCCCTTGGACTGCAAGGAGATCCAACCAGTCCATCCTAAAGGAGACCAGTCCTGAGTGTTCATTGGAAGGACTGATGCTGAGGCTGAAACTCCAATACTTTGGCCACCTCATGCGAAGAGTTGACTCATTGGAAAAGACCCTGATGCTGGGAGGGATTGGGGGCAGGAGGAGAAGGGGATGACAGAGGATGAGATGGCTGGATGGCATCACCAACTCGATGAACATGAGTTTGGGTGAACTCTGGGAGTTGGTGATGGACAGGGAGGCCTGGCATGCTGCAATTCATGGGGTCGCAAAGAGTTGGACATGACTGAGCCACTGAAATGAACTGAACTGAACTGACTGATCTAGAAGAAAAGATAAGTGTCAATTAATTCAAATACTTTAACAAATTAAGAAACAAGGTCATAGGGGTTAAGTGCTTTACCCCAGGGTCACACAGAGAGTCAATGTCAAGAAAGTCTTAGAACCCAGTGTATCTCTCTCATAGTACCTCATTTTATTCATTTTTCACCATGAAATTATCTCAAATAATCTTCTTTTTATCTAAAAAGCGAGGAAGTAAGTATCTATAGAATCTCAGAAAACATTAGAACATGAAGCAGATAGAGGATCAATTTCCTCTCTGATATAGTGATTTCCTGAAAATAATTGAGATAATTTTTGGTTCAATTAAATTACCAGGCTCCTTTATGAGAAATGTATTAAGATGGGAGATAAAAGTGGTACTATATAAATAAGAAAATGGCTCTGACCCCTCAAGTGTTTATTCATTTACCCTTTACTGACTGATAATTGTGAAAAGTGACAAATAAGTTTCAAATATATTGAGAATTTAAGGGGAAAAAGAAATCAGATGTTAGATCCTGATGTTAAAATGATATTGTTAAAAACTTATACTCTTAATAAAGACTTTATCACTTGGAAAGAATGAAAAAGATTGAAAAATATTCTAATTAAAAATAAGTCTCTCTTACAGAATCTTTTAAGATAGATTAGCTTAATTGTAGCCAAATGAATTTATTTCTGCGCAAAAATGTTGATACAGTGTGGTTTCATTTCATGCCTGTACAGAGTCTTTAGGTTGCAGAGTTTATCCATACACGCACAGATCTCCCCCTATGGTTTTTCTTGAGAACTGTTTCAGCTTCCTGACAAGGCACTTTTCATGTCTTGCTTCACCCAACACTGTGACTTTAGATAATCATTAGTTAAATCATCACCTCACCAAAGCAGAACAGCAGGCCCTAAGAAATGTGAGAATGAGAGACTGGGGTCTTAAAATTTACAAATCTAAAACAAGTCTACTGCATCCATTAAACAGTGTATCTTGCATTCACTTAGCCAATCAACATTCACCAAGAAAACATTGGAGGTGAAAACATGGTAATAATAGAGCTAGTATCTACTAAGAAAGACAGAGAAACCAAAATAATAGGTTGTGATGTATCATGAGAAATATGGTCAAGGAACCTAAGTCTTTGCTGGAAGTCAGAGAATGCTGCTTATAGGAGTCAACAAAAGAATTAAACCTTCAGAACTTCCCTGCTGGTTCAGTGGTTAAGAATCCGCCTTGTAATGCTGAGATGCAGCCAGATTCTTGGTCAGAGACTTAAGTTCCCACATGCCCTGAAGCAACCGAGCCCGCCAGTCACAAATAGAAAGTCTGTGCACCCAAGTAAAGATCCCGAGTGTTGCAACCAGGTCCCAATGCAGCCAAATAAGTATTAAATATTTAAAATACTAAAAATTAATTAAACCTTTAATTACATTCTCCATCCACGTGACTTCCACAATCCAACGGCTTCTTTTCACTAAACAAATATTTACTTAGTAACTGTAGACACTATTGGGACCATTAAGAAAAGTGATTAGGAAGCATGTCTCAGAATGTAAACCTCTTTTCCTCATTCACTATTTATTGTTTTACTTGACAGACTTTAATGAGCAGATGAGAGTCATTGAATACTAGTAATTAATAAGTATATAAACACTTGAGAATGCTGTTAAAGTGTTTAAAAGTCCTTAAGAGCCCTTACTAGGTCACACATATACTGAGTCAACTTATTTACCTTATGAATTCGCTTGGCAAACTTTGTTTTCATACGCAAAGCAAAGGTGGGGTTGAGGTCAGCCTATGTGAAAACAATTGCAAATGGATGGCCCTGAATGCCTGAGGTTGCACTTTCTTTTTTTTTTTTTTTAATAAAGTTTACTGTCTTTTTTTCTTTTTGCGTCACTGGGTCCTTGTTGCAGTGTGCAAATTTTCTCTAGTTGTGGTTCTTGGGTCCTCTAGTTTCTGTGTGCCAGCTTAGTTATTCTGCAGCATGTGGGACCTTAGTTCCCCAACCAGTGATCAAACTCTCTTTCTCTGCATTGGAAGGTGGATTCTTAACCACTGGACCACTGGAGAAGCCCCCAAGGTTGTTTGATATATATATATAATTTTACTTGTTTATTTTTATTTTGGCTGTGCTAAGTTGTTGTGGCTGTCGGGCTTTACTCTAGTTGTGGCCAACGGGGGCTACTCTTTATTTGCAGTGGAGAAGGCAATGGCACCCCACTCCAGTACTCTTGCCTGGAAAATCTCACGGATGGAGGAGCCTGGTGCGCTGCAGTCCATAGGGTTGCTAAGAGTTGGACACAACTGAGTGACTTCACTTTCACTTTTCACTTTCATGTATTGGAGAAGGAAATGGCAACCCCTCCAGTGTTCTTGCCTGGAGAATCCCAGGGATGGGGGAGCCTGGTGGGCTACATAGTCCAGTCTATGGGGTCGCATAGAGTTGGACACGACTGAAGCGACTTAGCAGCAGCAGCAGCAGCGGTCTTCTCTTTGCAGTGGCTTCTCTTGTTGTGAAGCGCAGGCTCAAGGGCACATGGACTTCAGTAGTTGGGGCTTCCGGGCTCTAGAGCACAGGCTCAGTCGTTGTGGTGCGGTGGCTTAGCTGTTCCGCAGTATTGTGGGATGTTTCTGAATCAGGGATCCAACCTGAGTCCCTGCATTGGCAGGCAGATTCTTTACCGCAGAGCCACCAGGGAAGTGCTCAAGGTTGTGCTGTAAATGGAAAACCATGAACAGCATCAGGCATCCCATTTTTGGCCATATTTGTTCCCACATGCTGCACATTATAGAAAATGTACAGTTAGTCCAATTTTTTTATTTGCTTGGCCATAAATACCCTAATCTTTGATTACTCAAAACACAAAATTTTCCCCCCTTAGATTAGGCGGGGTGGGGGGGGGGGGACAGGAAAAAAAAAGTATTCCAGGTAAAAGGACCCGTAGAGAAACACCAAATTATCAATAATAGCTGTCTTTGGATGGTGGGGCTATGGGTCATTTTATTGCGTTGTATATTTTTTTATATGCCCAAGTGCTCTATTGCAGAAGGAAATGGCAAGCCACTCCAGTATTCTTGTCTGGAAAATCCCATGGATGGAGGAGCCTGGTGGGCTACAGTCCATGGGTTTGCAAAGAGTTGGACACAGCTGAGCAACTTTCACTGACTCGAATGCTCTATAATCAGCATAACGTGTATAGAATCCAACTAAAATGGAGTCACTCGTATCAGGAGCAAAATGAAGACAGACAGTGCAGGCACATAAAGGAAATTCAACCTAACCTTACAGGAATTTACAGCTCTTCTCAGAAATCAGCAGAGGACAGCAGCCAAGCCCCAAATGCTATCCTAGGACTTCCCTCTTCCCCTGACCCAAATAAAAACGAGACCTCTAGGCAACCAACAAGCTGAAAAAGCCAAATAACTTCCTTATTTATCCCATAAAAATCCTGGTCTGTGAGCAACTCAGAATTACTCCTATAGCCTTAAGTTTCCTAACTTGCAAGTCAAAAACATTACAATAAATTCATCTTTGTGCTTTGGTTTCTTCAGTATGCAGATTGGTTTTCGATCCTTGCTTCTTTAAAAACTTGAAACTAAAATTATTAAAAGATCCTAAGACAGTAGCCTAAAACTCCAAGCAGTACCTTCAAAAGCATTAATACTTCTGTAAGAACAAACCCTTTTGTAAGCAGTTTGCTGTGGTCTGTATTTAATTTCGATCTCGTGGTTATGCTGGCTGCAGTTAGCCCTGAAGCAGAGTGCCCGAGGACCAGAAGCCGGTCAGGAGACCAAGCAGCAGGAGTAAGCAGACACCAGTGAGGCGGACAGGGCTGTAGAGAACTAACAGTGGGTCTAGAAACTCTGAGTTACACAGCAGTGGAAAGAGAAGTGGAAGCAGAGAGAAGCTGAATCATCATGATGTCAGGGCATTGCATGCAGAGCTACAGACAAGAAGACAGGATGGGTAGAGCTGCTTCTTATCAGGAGAGCTTTTTTAGCGCTCATCAAGACCTCTGTGTCTTGTTCCTCAGCCCTGTGGCTGACGAGATGTTGCTCTTTCTCTGCTTTTCGTATGTTCTTATACTACAAACCATCAACTGAGACAACCTGAAGATGTAGCTGCTCCTTGCAACCTACAAGAAGCTAACTGGCATAGACAAATATTTCAGTTGCATCCACTAAACCAACAAAGAGAGCTCTGTGGTCAACCGCCTAGAAGATAAATCTTTTCTGTTTAAAGTTATTTCCTTAGGGTTGAGTCCTAGAATAAAAACTGACAGGTCGGAGGGTAAAGAGCTTTGTGAATACTGCCAAACAGTTTTGCATAAATTGCTTTAATTATCATGAGGGTTTTTTAAAATATCTTTTAATTTCTCATGTATGCATTTTATGTTTCCTGTGTCGGATGGCTGACACTCTGTTTTGGTCCACCCGACTTTCATTTGCGTCATGCTTCTTCCCCTACTTGACTCTACTATGTTTGGGGCAGAAACTGAATTTTGATTTCCACTTTCCCTTGTTGATGTGAGAAATAAGTCTTGTAGTTCTTTCTCCAAATTCTGCCTTCTTCCTCCTTGCACTGCTGTGAGATGCAGTAGTCATTGTGAAAAACAGAAAGATAAAAGCCACATGCAAGATGCATGAGCCAAAGGCTCATGCCTTAGGCATTGGTGATGTTTGGAGCCAATGTATCAGCCCTGGACTGATTCCCATGGGACATCTCTTTTACTTGAATGAAACAGTTCTTTTACTTGTTAAGTCATTGTCGTAGGTTTTTCCGTTTCTTGTTGCTAAATGCAATTTTGACTATTATACACACTTTTCATGACTTCTATGCTGCAGATGTCTATGGTTTGCTGCAAATACTTTCCCGGTTTGTTGTTTGTCCTTTAATTTGTTTTTGAATTTTTAATATACATATGGCTTTATGTTTGTGCTTAAATGTACCCATTTTTCTGTTATTTATTCAGTCAAAAAATTGAAAAATGTTGTTAACAATTTTGAAAGTTACTGAAGAAATAAACAACACATAGTTTATCAACTGTAAAACAGAAGACAATAAAGAATAAAGACAGAACATATATATATATAACTTAGTATCACAACATGTATATTAATAATAATGAAAATGGGTTCAATTTCTTAAACTTCCTTATTAAAAAACACTTTGTTCTCAAACTGGCTAAACACACACACCTATGAACACACCCATGCACATACAATCACGCTGTTTATAAAATGTACCCAAACCAAAATGACTAAAAAATTTGAAAGCAAAAAGTATACAAGGATATACCAAGAAATTAAAATTAAAACAAGGATTAATCTTGGGCAAAATATAACCTGAGGTGAAAAACAATAAGTAAGTTCAAAACAACCATTTTGATAAAAGTGCAACATTATATGTCATGTAATTTTATTCATAACACTAGATGGTTATATACAGAGCAAAACACAATAGAAACACAAGAGGAAAATTACAGAAACACAAACGCACTGGGACATTTCAGGCAAAATAAGCAATACATAAATATTAAGAGAGCTGAGTAATATAATTAGCATGTTTGATTTAATCAATGCTTACAAAATTATGTTTGCTCCAAAATAGTATGCCTTCTTTTTTAGTGTGCCTGAAGTATTTATAATCATTTAATATTTTGCCAGAAGATAGTTTGGAGAAATTATACGTTGAACAGATCATAGCATGTTCTCTCAGCATAAAGCAAGAGAAATTGACTTTAAAATTTAAGTAAGTTCCATAAAATATCTTTTGAGTGAAAGAGGAAATTCACTGCATGCATATGTCACATTTTGCTTATCCATTTATCAGCTGATGAATTTTAGGGTTGTTTCCACTTTGGGGCTTGAAAAAAATCATGTGTAACGCTGCTGTGAACATTTGCATCAAGTTTTTGTGTGAATATGTGTTTTCAACTCTCTTGGGTACATACCCAGGACTGGAATTGCTGGTCATATGATAACTATATATTTAATTTTTCAAGGTACAGCCAAACAGTTTTCTAAAGCAACTGCACCATTTTACATTCCAACCAGTGATGTATGAGGGTTCCAACTTCTCTATATCCTCCCCAACACTTGTTATTAAACATCTTTTGATAATACAGTTATCCTAGGGGTGTGTGAGTAGTACCTCACTATGTTTTTTATTTTCATTTCCTTGATGATACTGAGCTCTTTTCCTGTACTTATTGGTGATTTGTACATCTTTGAAGAAATAGCTATTCAAATACTTTGCTCATTTTTACTTGGATTATTTGCCTTTTCTTACTGAGTTTTGAGGTTTTTATATACTTTGGTTACAACTTTCTTATTAGATTTGTAAATATGTTCTCCTATAATGTGGAGTTTTTTTCACTTTCTTTCAGTGTCATCTGAAACAGAAAAGGTTTTTTTTTTTTATTTTATTGAACGATAGTTGATTTACAAGCTGTGTTATTTTCTAAGGTACAGCAAAATGATTCAGTTACATGTACATAAACATTCATTTTCCTATTCTTTTCCATTATGGTTTACCGTAGGATAGCGAAGATAGTTCCCTGTGCTATACGGTAGGACCCTGATGTTCATCTGTCCTATATATACACAGCTTATATCTGCTAATCCCAAACTCCCAATCCATTCCTCCCCCACTGCCTTGACAATCACAAGTCTGTGCTCTGGGTCTGTGAGTCTGTTTCAGTTTCATCGATAAGTTCCTTTGTGTATTATGCATCCTACTGCATTTATCAAATACACATGTGCTTGTGTGTGTGTGTATGAGAGTATCAGGCATAAGGTGAAGTCAAACACGTATACAACCTCTCCTTGCTTGCTGAGGCCAGTAGTGAAAAAAAAAAAAAAAAAAAAAAAAAAAATGACTCTTGGAGGTATATTAAGAGGGTTTGTGCACAGCTCTCTGAAGCTCATTTGATGCCAAGGAATAAAGGCAGATCTTTTCCATGAAGTTATGAAAACATGGCACCTCCACGGGCAAAGAAAGGTGAGACTGGAGAGGGAAGATATTTAATACTAAACAGCAGGGAAGGGCCAGTCAGTTACTGACTCAACAATGAGGGCTATGCGTGGACCAGGCTTTCCTGGTGCCAGTAACTGGACACCATCTGTTTGCATGGGTTTTGTTTTCCCTGCGCCACCCTGGGTGATGCAGAGTTCAGCTGCTCACTGTGTCCACTTAGACTAAATATTTTTCTTACAACTTAGTGGAATTAAACTGGAGACTTAGAGATATGTCACATTCTGTCATCTTGCCATCTTTCTTGCCTTCTGTCTCCTTCAATCTCCTCTTCTCATTAACTTCCCTGCTCCTTCACTGGTATAAATCCCTCCCTTTGTTTTATATGTACTAGTTTGGACACCAATAATTTTTATAACATGGCCAGTTTAGGAGCCCAGTCCTCCCTTCCAGGACAATTTAAGCATTTTCTTCCAATCAAACCCCTCTCCCAAAAGCAATTTTTGTGAATTCAAGTTGTCATATCAGGGGCTTCCTAGGTGGTAAAGAACCTGCCTGCCAATGCAGGAGATGTAAGACACACAGGTTCAAACCCTGGGTTGGGAAGATCCCCTGAAGGAGGGCCTGGCAACCCCCTCCAGTATTCTTGAGTGGAGAATCCCATGGACAGAAGTGTCTGGCGGGCTACAGTCCCTAGGGGTGCACAGAGTAGGACACGACTGAAGCCACTTAGCATGCAAAATTGTTTCATCACCTCACATAATTAACTGTGCATTGAATATATTTGTTCTTGTAGTAAGTTAATATTTTGATACTTAACTATGTGGGTTTTTTTTTAATTCCTTTTACTTATCTCTTTTTCCCTCACCATTCAAGGAGTGTTAGGATTTTTAAAGATACAGATACAGAGATGATACAGAGAGAACAATTAAATCCTAAAGAGTTAAGCTCCTGAAAGTAATATGTAAAGTCTTAGCAGACAAAAAGTTCTTAAAAGCCATGTTCTAAATTATAGGAACAGTAATTGAGAGAAAAAAATGGAGGTTTTTTTTTTTTTTTATTCCCAAAGTCTGGCTTTAAATATCCAGAGCCAATGCCTAGAGGATCAAGAACATGATATCTACACCATAACCACAGAGAGGAGGCTGCAATGTCAGCAGAGCCTGAAGGAGATAAGAGCTTCATCAGCAGACAGGAAAGTGAGGATTGTGTGGGATGTGCTGAGGGCTCATTTGTGGGGCCTCAGGCTGTTTGAATCCTTCCTCCAAGGTCAATCTTTGCAGAAAACCAAAATAAGCTTAGATCAGTCTGAGGCATTCCAGACCAAACAGAACCACTGCACGGCTTCACAGACAACCTAAATGACTATAGACCTCAGAGAGCAGCCTGAGTTTTCCTGAGCAGCAGAAGGACCAGTAGTGGTAAGGATAGGGGCCTCAGGGACCAGGAGTTCTCCCAGATTCTCCTACACCCACTGGGCATGATGCAGGGGCAGGAGCTGCAATCGCCAGGCTCCCTAGAGGGTGGGGGTTAAACTAAGGATGCCTGATTAGCAAGAGGAAGACAGAATTCAGATAGGAAAACTGAGGGCCATGGCACCGCTCAGCAGGAGCAGAAAGTAACACTCAAGGCTGAAAGGCGTGTGTTACAGATGTCAGCACAGACAGACACCCGTCGTGCAGACTCTCACACCCGCCCTGATGCTACAAACATCCCCCAAACAGAGGCCTGCCAGGAATAAAAGAACTAGAGCAGTAGGGTTGGAGGGTGAATTTGAATTACCCGTAGGAAACTGAGTTTTAAACTGATAGTAAATTAAGTTGTCAGGATACAAATAGAGAAATCATTACATTTTTAATAAAGCCATCTTCTGATAGTACAAAGTTTGTACTCCCAAATTACTTAGGAAAGTTACTTGGCAGTAGCCACTAAAATTAAAAACGCACAGACCCTTTTGACTCAGCAACCCCAGTTTTAAGAATCTATCCTTTAGGGACTTCTCTGGTATCCCAGTGGTTAGGAACCCACCTGTCAATGCAGGGGACATGGGTTCATTCAATCCCTGGTCCAGGAACTAGGATCCCACATGCCATGGGGCCACTAAGTCCGTGTGCCACAACTGCTGAGCCCACACTCTAGAGACTGCGAGCTGCAACTCTTGAACCCATGTGCCCCAACTAGAGAAAGCTTGCATGTAGCAGCATAGAGCCTGGGCACCGCAACAAAGACCCCACGCAGCCATAAAGAAAGAATCCATTCTTTGGAAGTAAAAGAACCAGGATTCAATGGCATGTGTGAAAAGTCTTTATTTTTACAATATTTGAGGTGCCCAAACCCTGGAAATAGCATGAATATGTTATCAGTAGAAGATGGGTGGATAAAGAACTGTGTATCTACTTCCTGAAATATTATATTGAAATATTAATATGTTATTAAATGAAAAAATAGTGTGAGTATACTATCTCATTTTTGTTAGCAAAAGAGGGAGAGGTCCTCATATATGCTATTATAAAAATGTAAAAGAGACCTCAAAGTGTAGCATTGGCTCTTTTATGGGTGGTGTTGTAAGGAGGAAAGAGCACTCATTTTTTATGCACTTCAGTATTGTTTGACTTGAAACAGAGAGAAGGCTCTGATTTTGTAATATTGTTCCAGTAATAAAATAGAAATGTAGGAAAAATGGATATGACAAGGAAAAAAAAAATCCTTCAGCTTAGCAGTTTCAAATGATCCCCTCAAAAGCTTCTGTTTAAGAAATGAATATGATTTTGAAAAAATAGATTTTTACTTCTCTCTTGTCTGTCTTCTCTTAACTCTGCAATAAACTATGGTGAAACGGTGTGGGGGATTCTTAAAATAAATAATTCACGTTGCAGAATATACTGAAGAATGAAGGCTTGATGTTAACTGCTTCTGAGTCCTACTTTCAAGGGCTCTGCATTTGGGGAGTTGAACCCCCCCCTTGCCCAGCTAACACCCCCTCACCTGCGAGCTTCTCTCCTCCCCCCATTCTCTCCGCACCCTCTGTCCCATGTCTTCCTGGTCCCACATTTACCACCTTCCATCTCCAGCCCTCCTTTCCTCTGACTTAACTTCTTTTATCTTTTTAAACAATTTTTATTGGAGCATAGTTGATTTACAATGTTGTGTTATTTTCAGGTATACAGTAAAGTAAATCAGTTATACATATCCATATACCCACTCTTTTTTTAGATTCTTTTCCCATATAGGCCATTACAGAGAATTGAGTAGAGTTTCCTGTGCTATACACTAAGTAGGTCCTTATTAGTTATCTGTTTTATATATAGTAGTGTGTATATGGAGCTTCCCTGGTAGCTCAGCAGGTAAAGAATCTGCCTGAAATGCAGGAGACCCCAGTTTGATTCCTGGGTCAGGAAGATCCCCTGGAGAAGGGATAGGCTACCCACTCCAGTATTCTTGGGCTTCTCTGGTGGTTCAGACAGTAAAGAATCCACCTGCAAAGCAGGAGACATGGGTTTGATCCCTGGGTTAGGGTTTGATCCCCTGGAGGAGGGCATGGTAACTCACTCCAGTATTCTTGCTGGAGAATCCCGAGGACAGAGGAGCCTGGCAGGCTACAGTCCGTGGGGTCACAAAGTGTTGGACATAACTAAGCACAGCACAGTGTGTATACATCATGCTCAATCTCCCGATTTATCCCTCCTCCCCTCACTCCGTGAACCATAAGTTTGTTTTCTACATCTGTAACTTAACTTCTGTTTTGTAAGTAAGTTCATTTGTGCTCGTTTTTTAGATTCCACATATAAACAATCTGATGTTCATCTTTTGTGTCTGACGTACTTCTCTCAGTATGACAATCTCTGGGCCCATCCATGTTGCTGCAAGTGGCATTATTTTGTTCTTTTTCTGGCTGAGTACTATTTCATTGTGTATACATACCACATCTTCTTTGGAGGTTCCCAGGTGGCACAGTGGTTTAAAAAAATAAAAAAAAAACTCTGCCTGACAATGTAGGAGATGCAAAAGATGTGGGTTGGATCCCTGGATTGGGAACATCCCCTGGAGTAGGAAATGGGAACCCACTCCAGTATTCTTGCCTGAAAATTCCATGGACAGAGGAGCCTGGCAGGCTACAGTCCATGGGGTTACAAACAGTGGGACACATTTTAGCAAATGAGCACACATACACTCCATCTTCTTTCTCCATTATTCTGTTGATGGACGTTTGGGTTGCTTCTGCTGTCCTGGCTACTGTAAAGAGTGCTACAATAAGCATTGGGGTGCATATATCTTTTTGGATTATGGTTTCCTCTGGGTATATGTTCAGGAGTGGGATTGCTGGATTATATAAAAGGTCTATTTTTTAGCTTTTTAAGGAGCTTTCATACTGTTCTCCTTAGTGGCTATATCGATTTACATCCTAACCAACAGTGTAGGAAGGCTCCTTTTTCTCCACACCCTCTTCAGCATTCATTGTAGTTTTGTTTGGTTTTGTTTTTATGATGGCCCCTCTGACTGGTGTGAGGTGATAGCTCACTGCAGTTTTGATTTGCATTTCTGTGATAATGAGCCAGGTTGACATAACTTCTTTTTCCTCTCTGTCATGGGGGTACCTGGAACCCATGCCAAGTAGCACACAAGCTTTTTTCAAGAAAATCACTTCATCTTCAGAAATGGGCTGAAGGAAGGGGGCAGGGTTGGATGGGCCACATCTAAGAGCCGTTCAGGGTGGAGGGTTCCAGGCTGTGTTAAAGATGGCCCGTTCAGCTGACTTCAGTCACTCAGTCATGTCCAACTCTTTGCCACCCCATGAATCACAGCATGCCAGGCCTCCCTGTCCATCACCAACTCCCAGAGTTCACCCAAACCCATGTCCATCGGGTCGATGATGCCATCTAACCATCTCATCCTCTGTCGTGCCCTTCTCCTCCTACACTCAATCTTTCCCAGCATCAGGGTCTTTTCAAATGAGTCAGCTCTTTGCATCAGGTGCCCAAAGTATTGCAGTTTCAACTTCGACATCAGTCCTTCCAATGAACACCCAGGACTGATCTCCTTTAGGATGGACTGATTGGATCTCCTTGCAGTCCAAGGGACTCTCAAGAGTCTTCTCCAACACCACAGTTCAAAAGCATCAATTCTTTGGTGCTCAGCTTTCTTTATAGTCCAACTCTCACATCCATACATGACTACTGGAAAAACCATAGCCTTGACTAAACTGACCTTTGTTGGCAAAGTAATGTCTCTGCTTTTTAACATGCTATCTAGGTTGATCATACCTTTCCTTCCAAGGAGTAAGTGTCTTAATTTCATGGCTGTAGTCACCATCTGCAGTGATTTTGGAGCCCAGAAAAATAAAGTCCAGCCACTGTTTCCACTGTTTCCCCATCTATTTGCCATGAAGTGATGGGACCAGTTGCCATGATGTTAGTTTTCTGAATGTTGAGCTTTAAGCCAACTTTTTCACTCTCTTTCACTTCCAAAAGAGGCTCTTTAGTTCTTCCTCGCTTTCTACCATAAGGGTGGTGTCATCTACATAACTGAAGTTATTGATATTTCTCCCGGCAATCTTGATTCCAGCTTGTGCTTCTTCCAGCCCAGTGTTTCTCATGATGTGCTCTGCAATTGGATGGCATCACCGGCTTGATGGACGTGAGTTTGAGTGAACTTTGGGAGATGGTGATGGACAAGGAGGCCTGGCATGCTGTGATTCATGGGGTTGCAAGGAGTCGGACACGACTGAGCGACTGAACTGAACTGAACTGAATAAAGCAGAAATAGATGTTTTTCTGGAACTCTCTTGCTTTTTCAATGATCCAGCAGAGGTTGGCAATTGGATTTCTGTTTCCTCTGCCTTTTCTAAAACCAGCTTGAACATCTGGAAGTTCACAGTTCGTGTATTGCTAAAGTCTGGCTTGGAGAATTTTAAACATTACTTTACTAGTGTGAGATAAGTGCAATTGTATGGTAGTTTGAGCATTCTTTGGCAATGCCTTTCTTTGGGATTGGAATGAAAACAACTTTTCCAGTCCTGTGGCCACTGCTGAGGTTTCCAAATTTGCTGGCATATTGAGTGCGGCACTTTCACAGCATCGTCTTTCAGGATCTGAAATAGCATAACTGGAATCCCATCACCTCCACTAGCTTTGTTCATAGTGATGCTTCCTAAGGCCCACTTGACTTCACATTCCAGGATGTCTGGCTCTAGGTGAGTGATCACACTATAACGATTATCTGGGTCGTGAAGATCTTTTTTGTACAGTTCTGTGTATTCTTGCCATCTCTTCTTAATATCTTCTGCTTCTGTTAGGTCCATACCATTTCTGAGCCCACCTTTGCATGAAATGTTCCCTTGGTATTTCTAATTTTCTTGAAGAGATCTCTAGTCTTCCTCCTTCTATTGTTTTCCTCTATTTCTTGCATTGATCACTGAGGAAGGCTTTCTTATCTCTTCTTGCTATTCTTTGGAACTCTGCATTCATATGCTTATATCTTTCCTTTTCTCCTTTGCTTTTCACTTCCTTTCTTTTCACAGCTATTTGCAAGGCCTCCTCAGACAGCCATTTTGCTTTTTTTGCATTTCTTTTTCTTGGGGATGGTCTTGATTTCTGTCTCCCGTACAATGGAAGGAACCTACTTGCTATTCTTTGGAACTCTGCATTCATATGCTTATATCTTTCCTTTTCTCCTTTGCTTTTCACTTCCTTTCTTTTCACAGCTATTTGCAAGGCCTCCTCAGACAGCCATTTGCTTTTTTTGCATTTCTTTTTCTTGGGGATGGTCTTGATTTCTGTCTCCCGTACAATGGAAGGAACCTCCATCCATAGTTCATCAGGCACTCTGTCTATCAGATCTAGTCCCTTAAATCTATTTCTCACTTCGACTGTATAGTCATAAGGGATTTTGGAAGAGGGCCTGTAACTGCCAGTAATTTTAGCAAGGAATGAGAGAAAAGGAAAACATGAACTAAAGCCTGAGAAAGGATCAGGATTGGGAGAAGAGGTGATAGGATGGTCTGTCAAGCTAAAGGGCAAGAGAAAAAAAGAATCAATAAACAGTGTATCAGGAAAGAGATTTGATGACTAATTTGTTCAACATGGTGTCTGCCTCTGGCCCTCCTCCACATAGTACACACCACTGAGATCAGAATGTGTTCTTCAGTCTCAGAGTTATCAAGAGTAAACCCAGCTTCCTATATTGAAGGTTTTGGGGGTGGGTTTCTACCAGCTAGAAATAAGTATATTTTCCACTTCATGATTTAATTTAGGATTAAAGGCATAAAGTAAGAATGCATTTCTTAGACAAACATGTTTCCATATTCCAACAGTCATTCTTACCTACTTACTCAGAATATTTTTGGTGTGATGACAGGAGATGGAAGAAGGGGGTCTCCCCTACACACGATTTTGTACAACCAAACAGTCTAATAATCAGTACATTTGTGCTCAGTCATGGCTGACTCTGCGACCCCATGAACTGTATCCCCCCAGGTTCTGTCCATGGAATTTCCCAGGCAAGACTACTGGAGTGGGTTGCTATCTCCTCCTCCAGGGGATCTTGCCCACACAGGAATCAAACCTGAATCTCCTGTGTTGGCAGATGAATTCTTTACCACCGAGCCACTGGAGAAGCCTCTAATAACCAAGTAAGTAAATGTTTTCTGGGCAAAATATTAGCAATTCCTCGGAAACCCTTGGCTTGAAGCGGGGCCAGATGAGAAGAGGCCTTGCAATCACTGGTGGACTCAGTACTAGGCTCCTCTTCCATG
>SJXQ01011818.1:274960-309181 GCA_006408695.1 Aepyceros melampus | reverse complement strand
CTCCAGACAGAATGAAGGGATAGAGCCAAAGCAAAAACAATACCCAGTTATGGATGTGACTGGTGATAGAAGCAAGATTGGTGTACATATGTACACATTTATATTGGCTATCCATAATGATTTTTGTAATAGCAACTGATTGCTTTTTATGATGTTCTTGTTTGGTTTTAAAATGTTTCTTTGGGGAATGTGAGGACAGTGTCAAATTATGGTAATATTGAATAATCTCTGAAAAACCATATACAGTGCCTAAAATTATTTTTTCTTTTGTTACTGGCTTGATCTAGGCTAGCTGAATGTCTGTAAAATTAGCAACTAGAGTATACTCTATTGTTTTATTCCTTTCCCATGATTTGTTCATTTAAAGGAAGAAGAATTGAACAGTAATAATGCTTGGAGAAAAGAAAAATTAATACCAGTGTAATTTGGCTGCTGTGGATAAGAAAAAAAAAAGAAAAGAAAAGGACATATGATGACAACAATAAAGAGAAATGACTTTCATTTAATGTATGTTTGCATAAAAACCTAAGAGGTGAAGGACAAAGGCAAAGTGAATAGATATTGCTGCATTTCTAGGTTTGTCAATATAAAAAAAATTAATGTTTTCAAATGCCATGTCAAAATGGGGTCTCTTTGGATCACTCCAGTTTCTGCAGTGGCTCTTTAGCTGCTTACTATGTATTAGGCTTAAATGTGTATATAAAAATAGGCAAGATAGATATCTGTTACTCCTAATAATAGCAGATTTCCCTGCACTACACAGAATAACAAGGGATTAAGAAAATACAAAATTGTAATTAAGCAAAAAGCAATAGTACAAATCAGCAATTCTTGCTTGGGTGTGGACTATGCTGAGTCCCATGGCAAAATGAAAAGGATCCCCCACACTGGGTCTTAAATCCTAAGAATGAAATTTGTATGAATGGTCAGCCACCTCCAGAGCTTCCATTTTTTCCAAAGCATTTTATCAGGGAAACAGCATATAGCATAGACCCAGATCACTCATTTCCCTTGGTACCTGCTATCCACACCAATTAAAGCAGTTTGCTGTCACCTGGAACGAACAGGTTGATTAGGGGATACGTATAGTCCTCCAGAGTTTGCCACAACCCTATTCACAGGTAATTGGATCTTCTAGGAGAAGGCAATGGCACCCCACTCCAGTACCCTTGTCTGGAAAATCCCATGGATGGAGGAGCCTGGTAGGCTGCAGTCCATGGGGTCGCTAAGAGTTGGACACGACTGAGCGTCTTCACTTTTACTTTTCACTTTCATGCATTGGAGAAGGAAATGGCACCCCACTGCAGTGTTCTTGCCTGGAGAATCCCAGGGACAGGGGAGCCTGGTGGGCTGCCGTCAACGGGGTTGCACAGAGTCGGACACAACTGAAGCAACTTAGCAGCAGCAGCAGCAGGAGTAGAAATGCAATTAGTCCACTAGAAAACATTTATGATGACCATGAGACATCAGTGAAAATGGTTTTACTGGGAGTCACCTGGGATCTAGAGCCTTACAGTCAGTGGAAGTTCCTCAGGGCTCATGTTTTTGAAATAGTCTTACAAAATCAGCAAGCTCCAGGAGATGGTGAAGGACAGGGAAGCCTGGCATGCTATAGTCCATGGGGTCACAAAGACTCAGACATGACTGAGTGACTGAGCAGCACCAAATCACAGGGAAAACGTCTAGATTTCCTCTCATCAGCAAATGAATAGCCTAACTAGGTTCTGATGCTAGTATATCCCTTTACTGGGAATCTTGCTGAAGTTCATATTTAGACTAAGTAATAAACATGGTTGTCTTTGAATGGGGCCGGCCTTGGAAAAACCTGCACCTGCTCCAAAAAGAACAGTCTGTCCCTTGGTTTCCACGTCCTTAATAACAATATAATGTGGCGGGCTTAGTAATTAGTGTAAGTAGAGTTTGCATGATATTTATGCATGCTAAGTTGCTTTAGTCATGCTGACTGTTTGTGGCCCCATGGACTGTAGACCGCCAGGCTCCTCTGTCCTTGGGATTCTCCAGGCAAGAACACTGGAGTGGGTTGCATGCCCTCCTCCAGGGGATCTTCCAGACCCAGGGATTAAACCCCGTCTCTTGCATCTCCTGCACTGACAGGCAGTTTCTTTACCATTAGCACCAGTTTAGCACCTTGTAAATCCCAACAAGAAAAAGAAGTGACCGTTGGCTTTCTGTAATAAAATATATATATACATATATATCAGCAACTGCTGGGCATTAGCCATTTTTCTTTCGAGAGATAATGCCTAGCTTGTTTTTAGACTTTGGCTTCTGTCAGACTGAGACCCTGGTTCCTGATTCCCACAGATTAAGAGCAGTCAAAAGATCACAATGTAAACATAATAAAACAATGAGAAACAAGTCACCAAGAGTGAGAATCAGCAGAAATAACAATAGCAGAATTAGACTTGAAAAGATAATGAAGTATCAGATATAGAATATATAAAAGTACATTTAATATGTTAAATATGAAAAAGGAACAAGTTAATACAGGAACAATACACTATGGAGATAAGTAAGCAAATGTGAAAAAACAAATAATGCATTTGTTTCTCAAATGCAAAATAAATAACTGGAAACAGGAACTCAGTTAAACCTCAGCTTAGACCTAGCTAAAAAGATAATCACTGAATGGAAAAAACAGACCTTGAGTAATTTATCAGAGATGGAAAATATGAATGAGAATTTCAAGGGCAAAGAGAAAAGCACAAGAAGATCTAATGCTGGGGTTCAGAAATAGTAAAGGAGGAGAATGAAGGGGGAGACAATCTCTACTGAAACAGTAGCTAAGAATTTCCCAGATAGCAGAAAAATCCAGGAAGTCTAACGAATCTTAAGAAGGGTAAACAAAATATTTAAACATCATGCAGGAAAATTCAGAATGCCAGCAAAAGAGAGAGAAGCTTGAAGTCAGTGAGGGAGAAAAAATTGGACTACCTAAAATAATTTTGGAGAAGGCAATGGTACCCTACTCCAGTACTCTTTAGACTTCAGAAGACTTATCACTAAAAATGAAAGCCAACAATAGTGCCAAAAGAAAATGTGTCACCTAGATCTTTGATCCAGCAAACTTATCATTTAATAACTAGGAAAAATTCAAAACACCAAAGACAGAGAAAGACTTTACAAAGGAGTGAATGACTGACAGCTGGTTTTTCAACAGCAACAAAAGAGGTCAGAAGATAATTAGATTCCTTTAGTGGGCTAAAAAAAATAACTGTTAACTTGAATTTCTAAACCTATCAAAAATATCTTAAAAAATGAGAGACAAATAAATGTATCACAAAAACTGAGAATGTTTGCTAACAGCAAATCTTTACTAAATAAAATTCTAAAAGATGGTCTTCAAACTGCAGGAAAATAATCTCATATGGAAGGTGAAGATATGAGAAGGGGAATGAAGAGCAAAGAAAGTGACAAATATGTGAGTAAAGCAAAGTGAACAATAACCGCAGAGAACAACAACACATTGTGGGTTAAAAATAAAATAAAGAAATAAAAACAAACTAATAGGTAGAACAAACAGAAAACATAAAATCAGATGGTAGATTAAAAACCCATCAGTTCAGTTCAGTTGCTCAGTTGTGTCTTACTCTTAGAGACCCCATGGAATGCAGCACGCTAGGCCTTCCTGTCCATCACCAACTCCTAGAGTTTACCCAAATTCATGCCCATTGAATTGGTGATGCCATCCAACCACCTCATCCTCTCTTGTCCCCTTCTCCTCCCACCTTCAATCTTTCCCAGCATCAAGGTCTTTTCAAATGAGTCAGTTCTTCACATCAGGTGGCCAAAGTATTGGAGTTTCAGCACCCCACCCCCCCATACACCAATAATCTGACCTATTTACAGTGATGAAAGTAAAGACTTTCAACCATGAATTCTATATCCAGCAAAACTATCATTCAAACATGAAAGGGAATTTAAAATATTTCCAGAAAAACACAAACTGAGAGACTGTGTCAGTAGCAAACGTAGAAAGAAATTTTAAATGATAAAGAAATTCTAAAGGAAGTCTTTTAGGCTTGAAATGAAAGAACTTGAAGCCATGTGAAGAAATAAAGAACACTGAAAAGGTAACCACATAAGTAAACACACGATATAGCATAAGCATACTTCTTGTCTGTAACTCTATTTTCTTCCTGCTTGAGAAGATGTAATTTGTATAACAATAACAACACGAAGGATATAGAGGTAATGGAGCTTTATAAGGACAATGTTTTTGTATACAATTGAAATTCAGTTGGTATTAATCGAAACTAGAAGGAAATGGCAACCCACTCCAGTACTCTTGTCTGGAAAACCCCATGGATGGAGGATCCTGGTAGGCTACAGTCCATGGGGCCGCAAAGAGTCAGACACGACTGAGCGACCTCACTCACTCACTCACTCATGCTGCTATAAGTTAAGATGTTAATTGTAGTTTCCAGAGTAACTATTAAGAAAATAATTTTAAAAACATACACAGTGAAAGAAACAACAAACATTTAAAATGGTACACTAAAAAAAAAATCTATTTAATGCAAAAGAAGCCAGCAAGAGAAGAAGAGAGGTCCAACAAAAAAGACATAAGACACATAGAAAACAAATAGCAAAATGGAATATATAAAACCTACCTTATCAATCATCACATTAAATGCCGATTAAACACGTGAAAGGCAGATATTAGCAAAGTGGATAAAAAACACAATTCAAGTATATTCTGTCTACAAATGACACACTTCAGAGCCAATGACACAGACAGACTGAGAATTAAAAGGTGGCAAAAAGATATATCACGGATATAATAACCAAAACATAGCTGGAGTGGTTATCCTAATATCTAACATAATAGCCTTGAAGACAAAAACTGTGACTAGGCACAAGAAGAACATTCCATAGTATAAAAAGACATTCTATCAAGAAGATACACAATTATAAACATATATGCATCTAATAACACAACCCCAAAATATATGAAGCAGAAACTAACAGAACCAAATGGAGACAAATCAGCAATAACAGCGGGAGCTCCCAACACCCCACTTTAAATCATGGTTAGAACAACCAGAATATGGATGGATCAACATGGAAATACAATAAACAACACTATAACCAACTAGGCCTAACAATCATCTGTAGGGCACTCTGCCCAACAAGAGAAGAATAAACACTCTTCTCAAGTGTACATGAAACGTTATCTAGAATAAAGTGAAAGTGAAAGTCACTCAGTCGTGTCTGACTCTTTGGGACCCCATGGACTACACAGTCCATGGAATTCTCCAGGCCAGAATACTGGAATGGGTAGCCTTTCCCTTCTCCAGGGGATCTTCCCAACCCAGGGACTGAACCCAGGTCTCCTGCATTACAGGTGGATTCTTGACCAGCTGAGCTATGAGAGAAGCCTCATCTATTTAGGGTAGACCATATGTTAATCCATATAATAAATCTTATAAACTTTTAAAAGACTGAAATCATATCAAGTGCATCTGTAAGCAAAATGCAATGAAACAAGAAATCAACAAAAGAAGGAAATGTGAAAAATTCACGGGCATATGGAAATTAAACAGCACTCTCCTAAATAATCAGTAAGTCAAAGAATAAATCAGGGGAGTGATTAGAAAATACTTTGAGGTGAAAAAAAATGAAAAAATAGCATACCAAAACTTAAGAGATACAGTGAAACAGTGCTTAGAGGGAAATTTATATTTGTAAATGCCTACATTAAAAAGAAGAAAAATCTCAAATCAACAACCTAAACTTCCCCTCTAATAAACTAGAAAAAGAGAGCAAAATATACCCAAAGCAAATAGAAGAAAAGAAATTAAAAAGGCTAAAGCAAGGATAAACAAAACAGAGAAACAATAGAGAAAATAAACAAAATCAAAAGTTGGTCCTTTGACAAGATCAAGAAAATTGACAAATGTGTCTAGTCTGATGTGTGTGTGTGTAAGAGAAAGAGAGAAAGAGAGTGACAGAGAGAGAGAAGAGAGAGACACAGGGATGGGTAGAAGAATCAAATTCTAAAACCAGGAATGAAAGTGGAGATGTTACTACCAATTGAAATTACAAAAGCAAAAAGCATTATAGGAGAATATGATGAACACGAATAGTTATATACCAATAAATTAGATAACTAAACAAAATGGAAAAATTTCTAGAAACACACAATCTACCAAAACCAACTCAAGAAGAAATGGAATATCTGAAAAGAATTATATCAAATAAATAGAATCAGTCAATAATAAAAAAACTTTTAACAAAGAAAAGTCCAGGGCCAGATGATTTTACTGATGAATTCTATGAAAATTTTGGAGAAGAAATAATACCAGTCTTTCTGAAACTATTCCCAGAAATAGAAGAAAAGAGACAATTGCCAACTCATTCCATGAGGTCAGCATTGCCCTGATACCAAAGCCAAAGATATCATAAGGAAAGAAAACTACAGACCAATATTCCTGATGAATTCAGTTGCAAAAATCCTCAACAAAAATACTAGCAAACCAAATCCAGTAGCACATTAAAATGAATTTTACCGTGACCAAATGTGATTTGTTCCAAGAACACAAGAGTTGTTCAACACATGAAAATCAATCAGTGTAATACACCATACTAATAGAATGAGGGGAAAAAGCACCACATGATCCTCTCAATAGATGTAGAAAAATCATTTTAAAAATTCCAACACCCTTTCATGGGAAAAATGTCCAACAAATTAGGAGTAGAAGGGAATTTCCTCAATCTGATAAAGGAAATCTGCAAAAATCCCACAGCTAACATCATGCTTAATGGTGAAAGAGTGAAAGCTTTTCTCCAAAGGCTATTTTTATTTGTATTCTCCAAATACAAAAATCTCAGCTGTCACTGCTGTACACAGGTGGTGGTCCATTTCCAACCCCAGATGATCTGTCAGTCATAAATGGGGCTGGATGGCCAGGGTGGGGTCCTCAGGCAAGGGAAATATGGGCAGGTGAGTAGGTGAGCCAGCCTCCTATCATACCTGGAGGCACCGGGGCATAAGGAGATGGAGTCATTCTGACTGAGGGGCCACAGTATGTATGAGCCACCAGAGATAGGCGGACTGCAGAATGGCCCAGCTCAATAGCCCTCAGCGCCTCTGGACGGCATCTTCACCTCAACTATTAGGGAGACAGGAGGAGGGCAACCCGCAGGGCTCATGGCTAGCAACAAGATGCGGGAGCAGGGGCCCACGGAACTGTTTTGTTCTTCAGGATGGGAGGCTAGCAACCCGATGTCAGGATTCTTAGTGCCTCCCTCATCCTTTTTTCCCCCACATGTTGGCCCTGTATTTTTTCCCCAAAGCAGTTATTGTTTATTGAGCAGCGACTAACTAGGCACTTTTAATGAGTGTTCTCATTTAATTCTCTAATCCTATGGAATAGGCATTAGCATCATTGATATAGACAAAGAAACAGAGGCTCTCAAATCACACAGCTTGTTTAGGGGCAGAGCCAGAATTCAAATCCAGGTCTGTCTGCCTCCAGGGTCTGTTGCATTTCTGCTTCAGTCCTTTAAAAAAAGGGGGGTCATGTGATGTCTTTCTGGAAAATCAAGGAGGGAGTAAAACGGGAGACAGGTTTCCACCAGGCAGCCAGGACCCCTGAAGGAAGGGAATTTGGAGACTGAAGGGGTCGGTGACAGCATTAGAGAGGAAAGGGAATAAGCCTGTGGTGAGGAGAGAGAGTGAGAACCAGTGGGGCATTGAACCCAACGTGTTAGACGCTCAGTGGTGTCCACCTCTTTCCGACCCTGTGGACTGTAGCCCACCAGGCTTCTCTGTCCATGGAATTCTCCAGGCAAGAATACTGGAGTGGGTTGCCATTCTCTTCTCTTCCAGACTCAGGGATCAAACCCAGAATCTGCATTGCAGGCAGATTCTTCACTGTCTGAGCCACCAGGGAAGGGAAGAGTTGGACATGACTGAGCACACACACACACACACACACACACAAACACAACTAACCAACAGGAGCCCAGGATGGGCTCCGACATCCAGAGAGCAGTCCGAGTGACCATCTCCGTGACCACACACACACACACACACACGCACAGGAGGGCTGCCCTCTGACATGGACCATCCTGTCAGTGTGCTCGGGTGATCACTGTGAGTAAATGACGTCTACTTACAGAGACACTGGGGGCGGGGGCGATCCCACGTCCATCTCCCTGGCAGCTGAGCACTGGGGTGCCGAGGAGGTAGAATCCGTGGGTGCACTGGTAAGACACAGTCGTGCCGTAGCTGAACCTGTGTGGGCCGCTGGCGTGGATCTGACGAACGCTGTTTTCTTGGTGCCCAGGATCCGTACAGTTGATGACTGCAATGGAACAGGATGATTAGATGCAGAGACCTGGACGTGAGGATTTTGTTTTTTTTAGGCTTTTAAATGGGAATTCAGAAGTCCAAACAGGAATGTATTCCCAGTAGAGCAAAATTTCCAGACCAAGAGAGGTTACACAAAGCAGATCCTGCCTGGGAAGCCGAGCTGGTCCTGAGGCTGCTGTACTCCCCTCAACTTGGCCACCTGGGTAAGGGATTCATCCTTCTGTGTCCAGCTAGACATTACCCCCCTGCAGAAGTCTCCCCACCTCCTCCCAGACTGCTTAACCTCTCCCTCCTTGGTGGGCCTGGCATAAACCTCTATTGCGTGATGGTGTGTCAAACTTCTATCGATATGAATCCCTTGAGGGCAGGAATGCACCCCTGTCTGTGAACCCATCCCCAGCACAGTGTGTCTCCCGCAGTGGAGCTGTGGAAAGGGGATGGGCTTCTCTAGAAATTATTTTAATCACTGTTATGAGTATTTCAGGGGGAGACCAATTCTTGGGGATCAATTTGACTTTTAAAAGCTGAAATGGTTCCAAAGCAGCTTATCAAGGTAAGGGATTCATCCTTCTGTGTCCAGCTAGACATCACCCCCCTGCAGAAGTCTCCCCACCTCCTCCCAGACTGCTTAACCTCTCCCTCCTTGGTGGGCCTGGCATAAACCTCTATTGCGTGATGGTGTGTCAAACTTCTATCGATATGAATCCCTTGAGGGCAGGAATGCACCCCTGTCTGTGAACCCATCCCCAGCACAGTGTGTCTCCCGCAGTGGAGCTGTGGAAAGGGGATGGGCTTCTCTAGAAATTATTTTAATCACTGTTATGAGTATTTCAGGGGGAGACCAATTCTTGGGGATCAATTTGACTTTTAAAAGCTGAAATGGTTCCAAAGCAGCTTATCAAAATCAGAGTGAGGTTTGAGAGTCATGGCAATACTGTTTATAATCCATGATGTGAACTTGGACTTTTGAAACACTTTCATATCCATTATTAACCTGAACCTCATATGAGTCATATGAGGCAGGCAGGGTCAGTACTTGAAACCTTTTAAACCTTTTAAGGTGTGAGCTATTTTTAACTTGATGACCCTCTCTGAGGCTAAGAGAGCCTGGAGTCACAAAACAGGTAGGCTGCGTTCATCCATTCATGCTATTTACTGTGATATACTGAGTGTCAAGCATCGTGCTAGGCAGTAAGGATATGACAGAATTTACAGTCTCGAGTAGGGTTTCTCTGCCTTGGCACTGTGGATATTTTGGTCTGATAATTATTTATGGCAGGGGCAGTCCTGTGCATTGTAGGAGGTTTAACAGTGTCTCTGGCCTCTCTGCCCACTAGATGCTAATAGAAACTCTCCAGTTGTGACAACCAAAGACGTCTTTTGACATCTGTCCCTATTGGAATAGGGGAGCAGGAAAATCATACCCAGTTAAGAACTGCTGGTCTAGAGAGAAAGGGACAAACCAGCAATGATACTGTTTGGTAAGTGCTCTGATGGGCAGCAGAGAATGTTCTGGAAACACAAAGCAGAGCCTCTAGGCCAGTGCATGGGGCAGGGCAGGAAAGTCTCCCCAGAAGGAGCAACCTTTAGGCTGGCTCATGATGACTGGGTAGAAGTCACCCGGACAAAGAATGGTGGGAGGGGACAGAGAAGAATGCATTTGAGGAAGCTGTGTCTGGTGCCCTGAGGGGCTTACAGGCACAGGGCACCTGTGAGGAAACAAAAGAGGCTCAGTGCGGCTGGGACCCAAGGCAGAGGTGAGGCTGGGGGCCACGCAAGTGGAGAAGAATGAGGCTGGATCGGAGGCTGGGCCAGGTCCCATGGGCCCGTAAACCAGCCAAGGAGACTATTATTATTCTAAGGGCAGTGAGAAGTCTTGGGAGGTGTTTCAAACAGGGAGTGACTTGATCAGATCTGTGTTTTAGGCAGGACATGCCATCAGAATGAGCTGGGGTGGGGGTGGGGAGCAGGACCAGGGGCCACGATTTCTAAGATTTTACCCCAGTCTTCTGTTTTCTAAGACCGGCTCTTGAGCACAGCACCCTGGGAAGGGGCTGGGGTTTGGGGAGCTGAAGCTACAGGACAGAATATGTCTGGGAGAGAGAGCACAGTTCTTGAGGAGAGGGGATCATGGGATAACCATAGCCCAGAGCATCAGATGTCTCAACTCCTTCCTCCCTGGGGAGGTGATGGAAGCAGGGCACAGCACGAGGTCATGCCCCCTTCCCCTGCATTCCCTGATTCTTCTCTCATTCACAGTGGCACCTTGAAGTGTTGAGCGGAATGTTATTTTAAGGTCAGCTGTGAATGTATCTTGATTGATTCTAAAGCATCATTTGAAAAATTTGGTCCTTTAATATCAACTGCAAATAGAGACACATTGCACAGCCAGTCACCATGTACCCTCAACACTGGAGGAGGAGCCATCAACCGAGGGAGTCTAAGCCCTCAGCCCTTACAGCTGTGAAGACTTGATCAACCTCCATACCAGGGCAGGGATTGCTCCTGTTCAGCCAGCTGACCTTCCATGCAAACCTCAGCGAGCTTGCCAGGCCACTCGTGGGCAGAGGCAGACGGCCCCAAGGCCCCTCATCGCTGGGTGTGTGCACGTGTGCTTCATTGCTAAGCTGTGTCCAATCTGGACTGCAGCCCACTGGGCTCCTTGGTCCATGGGATTCTCCAGACGAGAATACTGGAGTGGGTTGCCATTTCCTTCCCCAGGGAATCTTCCAGAACCAAAGATCGAACCTGCATTTCTTGCATCTCCTGCACTGGCAGGCAGATTCTTTACCCCTGAGACCCCTGGGAAAGCCTTCATTGCTGTGAGAAGCCTATAAAAGCTTCAACAGCTATTTCCTAAATAGTCTGGGTGGGACTGGAATACCCTCCATGTCGGGTCTGCCTCTTTGAGTCTTTAGTTTCTTCTCTTCTCCTTCTTTTCATCCCAAGCCCTAGATTCTGCTTTTTATGTCTCATTTCAAACCTTCCTTTTTTTCTTTCATTAAGAATGAGGCTCTATATGATAATGATGAATTATCGGTTCTATGAAATGTAAACAAAAGACTGCTTTCCATTTCTGTTTTGAAAGATGAAACTTCCTTCGCTTTCTTTCTATAACCAGTGAAGAAATTTGACATGGCTCTATCTCGGGGGAGAGAAATGTTCCATCTGTGACCCTTCTCTGCTCCAAGTCTTCCCTATTTGAGTCAACGTAGCACCAGGACAGAACCCCCTGACTTCCACTCGTGGGTCACAGACACAGGTGGCAGCGGGACTGGGGGTCGGGTGTGGGGGGGAGGAAGGGCGGCTCACTTCGACAGGTGGGCAGCACGTCACTCCACTGCCCACTGGCCAGGCACTGGGATCGAGCAGCCCCCTCAGCCACATAGCCTGGGTTGCAAACGAACTTGACCACGTCGTTGAGGTTGAACTGGTTGCCCTGGGTGAGACCGTTGATTGGGTTGCCTGGGTGTCCACAGGTAATTGCTGCAATCGAAACAGACGAGAGGTCAGCCCTCCTGTTGTTCCCCATCCCCAGTCTGTCCTCTCCTCACCTGGCCTCTCTCATGCCCAGCAGCGAAGCACAGCCCTAGGTCCGACTTTAGTTTCTTTTGCTACAAAACTCTGTTTTCGTGATGTCAGCATGGGGACAGTCCCTTTTCCTTGAAGGCGTGTCCACAGCGTGGACTGCTTGAGAGAAGTTGTTCGAAGACCATAGGGCATATCATCCTTCTCCTTCGCCCAGGCAGCTGGTCCTGCCTCAGTTCCTCTCCCTGATCCCTTCGACTGCTCATCTCCATTCTTTGCCAGATACCTTGGTGACTACCCTTCTGAGGAGTCAGACCAGCCTAAGTTCCAGTCTTGATGGAGCCAGAGTCAGTACAAACCATGCCTGCGCGGAGGGACTGGTCACCCCGACAGACCAGTGGGCATCGGAGTTCTTAGGAGGGCACAGTCCCTCCCCTACTCCTTCCATGTGAAGCGAGATCAGCTCATGGACTTCCTGGCCTTTCCCTGTGCTCTCTTGTCTATCCTGTCTGGGGTAACCGGAAGCGGCCCCCTCTGTGCAGTTTGGGAAGGACGAAGGCTCAGCCCTGCCTTCCTCCTCTTGAGATGGGCAGCCTGCAGGCAGTGAGGATCCCCCCAAGCCTCCAGCAGAGGCAGGTTCTCCCCTGCCTTCCCCTCCCCCTACAATGGAGTCACGCCCAACCCAGGGCAGCGCTGCTCCAACTGTGTGAATCCACCCCTCCTGAGGTTTATTTAGCAAGTTCTGTTTGGCTCTCACTTTAAGCTACGGCTCCAACTGAGACTTTATCAGGAATAAAGGTGGCATTCTGGTGTCTGCACACGAATCTGTTTCATTGTGTAACTGGTTCAGCCCTGGGCAGGGAAGGGGGAGAACGCTTTGGTGCTTACAGGGCTCAGGCTCACCTCTCCCTCTCAGGAGTGGAGTTCACTCCATCAGTGGCACTGGTCTCTTCGACTTTTCTTGAATGTACTAAACAAGGTCCTGCCCCAGAATCTTTGGACTAGCTTCCTCTTGGCTGAAACATTCCTTGGCCTCTGCCCTCATATCCTCAGGTCTCCCCTCAAATGCCACCATAGCAGTGAGGCCTGCCATTACAACCAGATAAACAGCCACCCAGCACCGCCGAAACTTCTTGCCCTGCTTGCTTTTCTATACAGCAATCGCCCACTCTGAGCGCACTTCTTTACTCATTGCTAGTCTTTCTCCGCCTGAATGGAAGCTCCCTGGGGCAGNCACAGCCAGTCACCATGTACCCTCAACACTGGAGGAGGAGCCATCAACCGAGGGAGTCTAAGCCCTCAGCCCTTACAGCTGTGAAGACTTGATCAACCTCCACACCAGGGCAGGGATTGCTCCTGTTCAGCCAGTCTGACCTTCCATGCAAACCTCAGCGAGCTTGCCAGGCCACTCGTGGGCAGAGGCAGACGGCCCCAAGGCCCCTCATCGCTGGGTGTGTGCACGTGTGCTTCATTGCTAAGCTGTGTCCAATCTGGACTGCAGCCCACTGGGCTCCTCGGTCCATGGGATTCTCCAGACGAGAATACTGGAGTGGGTTGCCATTTCCTTCCCCAGGGAATCTTCCAGAACCAAAGATCGAACCTGCATTTCTTGCATCTCCTGCACTGGCAGGCAGATTCTTTACCCCTGAGACCCCTGGGAAAGCCTTCATTGCTGTGAGAAGCCTATAAAAGCTTCAACAGCTATTTCCTAAATAGTCTGGGTGGGACTGGAATACCCTCCATGTCGGGTCTGCCTCCTTGAGTCTTTAGTTTCTTCTCTTCTCCTTCTTTTCATCCCAAGCCCTAGATTCTGCTTTTTATGTCTCATTTCAAACCTTCCTTTTTTTCTTTCATTAAGAATGAGGCTCTATATGATAATGATGAATTATCGGTTCTATGAAATGTAAACAAAAGACTGCTTTCCATTTCTGTTTTGAAAGATGAAACTTTCTTCGCTTTCTTTCTATAACCAGTGAAGAAATTTGACATGGCTCTATCTCGGGGGAGAGAAATGTTCCATCTGTGACCCTTCTCTGCTCCAAGTCTTCCCTATTTGAGTCAACGTAGCACCAGGACAGAACCCCCTGACTTCCGCTCGTGGGTCACAGACACAGGTGGCAGCGGGACTGGGGGTCGGGTGTGGGGGGGAGGAAGGGCGGCTCACTTCGACAGGTGGGCGCACGTCACTCCACTGCCCACTGGCCAGGCACTGGGATCGAGCAGCCCCCTCAGCCACATAGCCTGGGTTGCAAACGAACTTGACCACGTCGTTGAGGTTGAACTGGTTGCCCTGGGTGAGACCGTTGATTGGGTTGCCTGGGTGTCCACAGGTAATTGCTGCAATCGAAACAGACGAGAGGTCAGCCCTCCTGTTGTTCCCCATCCCCAGTCTGTCCTCTCCTCACCTGGCCTCTCTCATGCCCAGCAGCGAAGCACAGCCCTAGGTCCGACTTTAGTTTCTTTTGCTACAAAACTCTGTTTTCGTGATGTCAGCATGGGGACAGTCCCTTTTCCTTGAAGGCGTGTCCACAGCGTGGACTGCTTGAGAGAAGTTGTTCGAAGACCATAGGGCATATCATCCTTCTCCTTCGCCCAGGCAGCTGGTCCTGCCTCAGTTCCTCTCCCTGATCCCTTCGACTGCTCATCTCCATTCTTTACCAGATACCTTGGTGACTACCCTTCTGAGGAGTCAGACCAGCCTAAGTTCCAGTCTTGATGGAGCCAGAGTCAGTACAAACCATGCCTGCGCGGAGGGACTGGTCACCCCGACAGACCAGTGGGCATCGGAGTTCTTAGGAGGGCACAGTCCCTCCCCTACTCCTTCCATGTGAAGCGAGATCAGCTCATGGACTTCCTGGCCTTTCCCTGTGCTCTCTTGTCTATCCTGTCTGGGGTAACCGGAAGCGGCCCCCTCTGTGCAGTTTGGGAAGGACGAAGGCTCAGCCCTGCCTTCCTCCTCTTGAGATGGGCAGCCTGCAGGCAGTGAGGATCCCCCCAAGCCTCCAGCAGAGGCAGGTTCTCCCCTGCCTTCCCCTCCCCCTACAATGGAGTCACGCCCAACCCAGGGCAGCGCTGCTCCAACTGTGTGAATCCACCCCTCCTGAGGTTTATTTAGCAAGTTCTGTTTGGCTCTCACTTTAAGCTACGGCTCCAACTGAGACTTTATCAGGAATAAAGGTGGCATTCTGGTGTCTGCACACAATCTGTTTCATTGTGTAACTGGTTCAGCCCTGGGCAGGGAAGGGGGAGAACGCTTTGGTGCTTACAGGGCTCAGGCTCACCTCTCACTCTCAGGAGTGGAGTTCACTCCATCAGTGGCACTGGTCTCTTCGACTTTTCTTGAATGTACTAAACAAGGTCCTGCCCCAGAATCTTTGGACTAGCTTCCTCTTGGCTGAAACATTCCTTGGCCTCTGCCCTCATATCCTCAGGTCTCCCCTCAAATGCCACCATAGCAGTGAGGCCTGCCATTACAACCAGATAAACAGCCACCCAGCACCGCCGAAACTTCTTGCCCTGCTTGCTTTTCTATACAGCAATCGCCCACTCTGAGCGCACTTCTTTACTCATTGCTAGTCTTTCTCCGCCTGAATGGAAGCTCCCTGGGGCAGGGACTCTGTCCCCTTCCTTGCTGTATCTTCTGTGTCTGGACCAGTGCCTGACATATAGGAAGCTGTTGTTCAGTTGCTAAGTTGTGTCCAGCTCTTTTATGAACCCATGGACTGTAGTTGGCCAGGCTCCAACTACATGGGATTTCCCACGTAAGAATATTGCAAGAAGTCCATGGTATTTCCCAGGCAAGAATATTGGAGCGGGTTGCCATTTCATTCTCCAGGAGATCTTCCAGACTCAGGGATCGAACCAGCGTCTCCTGCATTGGCAGGTGGATTCTTTACTGCTGAGTCACCAGGGACATATGGGAAGACCTTGATAAGTAATTCCAGTGTGAAAAAAAAAATTGCAGAGTGAACTAACAAATGAGTGAGTCATGAATGGATAGATGCCTGGCTTTTGCTCTGCTCCTGAATCCTTGGTTCTATTTACTACCTGCTTGGTACCTAGTCTCTTTGGGTGGAAATCTGACTTGATGCTTTTGAGGCCTCTCCCTTGGTTCTGGGTTTTTAGCTGTGAGAGGCTGAGGAACCATGAAGAATGCTTTCTTATACGAACACTTGGATTTATGAGGACCCCCACCCCAAACCCAGGGCTTCCCAGGTGGCTTGTGGTAGAGAATCCTGCTAAAGCAGGAGATACAGAAGATGTATGTTTGATCCCTGGGTCAGGAAGATCCCCTGGAGGAGGCGATGGCAACCCACTCCAGGATTCTTGCATGGAAACCCCATGGATGGAGGAGCGCGGCAGGCTATAGTTCCTGGGATGGCAAAGAGTTGGACACAGCTTAGAGACTAAACAACATCCCAAACCCAAATGGTATGGATGACGGTCAGGGAATGAGAATAAGTAGGATTCAGATTTTGCTGTGGACACCTCTGCTGTCTCTCTGGGCCAGTTCTCTTCTATAGATCTCAACAGTAGTATCCTTGACTCTAGCAGACAGAGCTGGGCAGAGCAGAAGACAGGCTGTTAATGGGCTACAGAGGTTCTGGACAGTCTGGCGTGTTGGGATGAGAATGGATGAGGAGGCCAGCAGACCGGATTTACAACTCAGCTGTGTCCTTTCCTTACTTTGGACACCTCACTCTGAGCCTCAGTTCCTATATCTGTAAAGTAAGAATTTCAATATGCATTGAACAGAGTTGCTTTGAAAATAGACCCATACTTTTGCTCTTCATTAAATATTTACTGGATGCCTTCTAAGTGCAAGGCACACTGCTATGCATACTGATGAAACGCGAGGAGCTTGGGAGCTCATTTCTCAGCCTATCAGGAGAGCAGGCAGGGGTGCAGACCGTCACATCACTGTGGCTGGTGCTGAAGCAGGCTTCCGGGATGGGCACCTACCCTCCACCCGGGAGGGAGTGGTTAAGGAGGGTCCCCAGAGAATGTGGCATACCCTCAGCTGGGTCTCAGGGCTGAGTAGGATTTTCCAAGTCAGTGAAGTGATGAGAGGGTGGAGGGAAGCTTCAGAGGGCCTGTGAATCCCCTGAAATTACGTGCACAATATGGGGTGTTTCTGATCGGCTTGGGAGAAGATGCATTTTTGCCACCAGACTTACAAAGGGTCACAACCTACCTCCCCAAAGGCTAAAATACCTTTGTATAAAGGTATTTAATAACTTTGTAAAAGTTAGAGGAGAGGGCTGAGGGCTAAACCTTTGGGAGTAGTAACAGCTTTTGAACTGCAGATTGACCAAAATGCCAGCACAGGACATAGAGGGGTGGTCAGCAAAATTCACAGGAGGTGGGAGTGTCACAGGCCCATGGGAACAGCTCATGACTTACCAGATGTCCCAGGGAGCTCTGATTCTCTGGAGAGCCCTGATGGACGCAGACACAAGGGGAGAAGGGGAATACACCAATGGGAAAGAAGGGGGGTCCTGCTGGGCTGGGGCTCTTAACTAGACCTTGAACACATGCGCCAGCAGACCCAAATTTCCTGAGGGCCGAGGTCAGGCACATTCAACTCATCTTTATGCACAACACCATACAAGCACCTGGCACAAAGCAGGTGCTAAGGAAGGGTTTGCTGGATTCGGTCTTATAGGCTGAAGTAAGTTAACAGAAAAGGAAGGTGCGCAGTTCAGAGGAGAGAACTGAAAACAGACTAAGCTCATGAAGAGGGCAGAAGGGAAGGTGATCCAGAGACTCATGGAGTGATTAGCCTTGGGCTTGGAGAGACTTCTCGATAGGAGGTAAGGGTCAAGGGTGAAGGTGGAGAAGGACAGATGGACATGTGGGAGGGGAAGCAGGAAGCGGAAGGGGTTATTGTCTGATGTCTTCTGTTCTCTCTGCACAGTAGAAAGTGAGATTATATCATTAGCTAAGAATCATTGGGGTCTGTATCTTTATTGCACTTAATCCTTACAACCCCGTGAGATAGGCACCATCATTATCCTTTTAGGAAAAAAGAGGTTCAGAGGCGTCTGGGGACTTGTCCAAGGGGCCCAGTTTCTAAGTGGCTCATCTGAGTTCTGAACCTGGCTTCTCTGCTTTCAGGCCGTCCTCACTATGTGTTTTAACCACCTGCTGAAAACATAGCAAATGTGTCTCTGAGTAGGTAGACTAGGGGTCTTCAGGAAGTAGGTGAGATTATGGAACAGCTGTGTGGGCAATAGACAAGGTCGCTGACTGAGGAAGTGGAGACAGCAGGGGGAAAGTTCTGCATCTGGCTGATATCGTAAAGCTTGAATTCATATGTGACGGCATCTAACATGGTACCCGCCACCGAGCAATTGCTTGTAAATGTCCTGTTACTCTTGCCTTCCTACCCCAGGTGCTTCTTAAATCTCTGTGCTTCAGGAGAGAACGGAGCTTGGTACGACAGGTCTTGGACTCAGTGATGGAGCAGGGCGGCGGCACGTCGCCCACCACACCACCATCACAGTCCTCTCCACAACAGCAACAGCAGCGTCTGACCAGTTCACAGGCATTCTCTCATTTAATCCTCGCAGTAGTCTCTGAGGTACCTGCTTTTCATAAGTTAGGAAACAGACCTAGTGAGGTAAGCTACCTCATCTAACATCACACAGCAACAGGCTATGTCGTGGCAGACCTGGAACTGGAACCCAGGCAAGCTAGGTCTGGGGTGCAAGTGTCCACCTGCTTGACTCTGCTGCCTTTCTGTATGGACCAGGCATAAAATTAAGTATCTTAGGTTCAGCAGACATCCTCCATGAATTCAGAATCCAGCATTCTCTGTTAGTTGTAACTCAAACCTTTTCACATGTGTAATGTGCCAATTTCTCGAAGGCATCTGAATTTTCATTTCCTGGATAAAACCAAATATATTTTGTTTAGAGACATCTACAAGACTGACTAAAGGTAGATAGGTCTTGCTTTCTGTAAACCTACTACTTAAGAATCTATTAAGACTAATTTTCATGCATTGCTTATTAAGTCTCACATTTCATTATTCCATCTCATATAGGGAAAGCCAAGTGAAGAAGAATTAAAAACAAAAGCCTGCCTTACAAAAATTAAGACCAAAACAGTGTACTTTACATAAAGGCTCACTTTATGGAACTTTAGAAAGTGAAAATTTTTCCAAATTACTTCCAGGCTAATTAGAATAACAGTGGCCATCTAAATCCAAAAATGCAGACTAATAAGAAGAAATAAAACAATAGGAAGCCCAGGCCTGCTGCATAACTAGAAGACAGAGAATGCTTAAACTTTAGATTACATGTAAGTAGAAAAACAAACACTAAGCCTGGGCAGAACTATTTCTCATGCTTCTGTTGCAAGGCTTAGCAGAGAGCAAGGCTGTATGGAAAGGAGATGAGAGAAGCAGGGGCATACTGATCCAGAGTCACTGCTAGAAAGAGAAAGCCTATCTTAAAGGTGAACATAGTGAAAAATGACCCTGGTATGTCAGTGCACCAACTATAGGAAAGACATAAATGTTTACAACCTTTTCTGAATACCAATACCAAAAGAAATGAAAAAAAGAGCAAAGCAAAGCAAAAAAAAAAAAAAAAGCAAAGAAAACACGTCATACAGAGAAAAAATATTATGCGTATTATATTTTATACATAATAATTAAATAAAATTAAAACTAAACATATAAATAATAATATATGTGAATGAATTTGACTAATCTATTAAGAGAAAAAGATTTTCAAATGGACTCAGAAGGGAAGGTCCAACTCTATGATATATATGAGAGGCCCATCTAATTTGAGTGATTCAGAAAGGCTAAAATAAAGGGATGGTTAAAGGCATACCAGGCAAATGGGAGAAAGATGAAAGTAGAGAGTGTAAACCTAATGGTATTAGGTACAGTACAGTTCAAGCTAGAAAATATTAAAGTGATAATGAAGACAGTCTTAAAGGCTGAAACCACAATTTTCAATGTAGATATAAGTTATGAATATCGATGTGCCAAGTAACATGGCAATTATCCTTATGTAACACAAACTATGGGAAATACAAGGAAAAGTAAATAGAAGAACACTAATATGAAGCCAGCTCCAGTACTTTGGCCACCTCATGCGAAGAGTTGACTCATTGGAAAAGACCCTGATGCTGGGAGGGATTGGGGGCAGGAGGAGAAGGGGACGACTGAGGATGAGATGGCTGGATGGCATCACGGACTCAATGGACGTGAGTCTGAGTGAACTCTGGGAGTTGGTGATGGACAGGGAGGCCTGGCGTGCTGCGATTCATGGGGCCGCAAAGAGTCGGACACGATGAGCGACTGAACGGAACGGAATATGAAGCCAGGCTTCAACAGTATGTGAACTGTGGCTTCAACAGTACGTGAACAACTTCCAGATGTTTAAGCTGGATTTAGAAAAGGCAGAGGAACCAGAGATCAAATTGCCAACATCTGTTGGATAATCGAAAAAGCAAGAGAGTTCCAGAAAAACATATACTTCTGCTTTATTGACTATGCCAAAGCTACTGTGTGGATCACAACAAATTGGAAAATTATAAAAGAGATGGGAATACCAGACCACCTACTGCCTCCTGAGAAATCTGTATGCAGGTCAAGAAGCAACAGCTACAACCAGACATGGAACAACAGACTGGTTCCAAATCAGAAAAGGAATACGTCAAGGAGTACGTGATATTGTCACCCTGCTTATTAAACTTGTATGCAGAGTAAATCTTGTGAAATGCTGGGCTAGATGAAGCACAAGCTAGGATCAAGACTTCTGGGAGAAATATCAATAACCTCAGATATGCAGATGACACCACCCTTATGGCAGAAAGTGAAGAACTAAAGAGTCTCTTAATGAAAGTGAAAGATGGGAGTGAAAAAGTTGGCTTAAAACTCAATATTCAAAAAACTAAGATCATGGCATCCAGTCCCATCATTTCATGGCAAACAGATGGGGAAACAATGGAAACAGTGACAGACTTTATTTTTCTGGGCTCCAAAATCACTGCAGATGGTGACTGCAGCCATGAAATTAAAAGACACTTACTCTTAGGAAGAAAAGTTATGACCAGCCTAGATAGCATATTCAAAAGCAGAGACATTACTTTGCCAACAAAGGTCCATCTCGTCAGAGCTACGGTTTTGCCATGTATGGATGTGAGAGCTGAACCATAAAGAAAGCTGAGCGCCGAAAAATTGATGCTTTTGAACTGTGGTGTTGGATAAGACTCTTGAGAGTCCCTTGCAAGGAGATCCAACCAGTCCATCCTAAAGGAGATCAGTCCTGAATATTCATCTGAAGGACTGATGCTGAAGCTGAAACTCCAATCTTTGGCCACTCATTGGAAAAGACTCTGATGTTGGGAAAGATTGAAGGCAGGAGGAGAAGGGGACAACAGACGATGAGATAGTTGGATGGCATCCCCGATGCGATGAGTTTGAGCAGGCTCTGGGAGTTGGTGATGGACAGGGAAACCTGGTGTGCTGCAGTCCATGGGGTCACAAAGTCAGACACGACTGAGCCACTGAGCTGACTGAATAATATGAAACTTTAAAACACACGTCTCAGAACAAAACAGGTCAGGTAGACAAAAAATAAGTAAGCAAACGTTAAGACATAAACAACAAAGTCAATAAGGCATAGCTTATGATTATATATAAAGCTTTACACACTAATGCCCTTTTCTCTCAAATGCACATGGAACAGTCATAACAATTGATTAAATATTAGGTCATAAAGGAAGCATCAGTAAATTCCATGAAGCAGAAATACCGTATACAGTGCAATAAATTAGAAATGAATACCAAAGTAAAAATCAAAACACCCTTCCATCTGGAAATAAAAATCACATACTTTTATTTAAAGAAACTTCTAAGTGAAAGGGGAAATTAATATCAAAAGGACAGAATTTCTGATACATAATAAAACACTAATTTTTATAATCTGTGTGATATAATTAGAGAAGTGATCAGAAGAAATTTTATAGCCTTGCATACTTATATTCATAACAGTCAATAAAAATAAAAGACTGAAAATAAATGAATGAGATTTCTAATTCACAAGCAAAAAAGTGAACCAAAAAGTTAATTGCAAGGAAGAAAATAATAGAGGTGGAAGTAATAATGATGCAGAAAACTGAAAACATAGATGTTAATAACTGTCTTTGAAAAACATGAACAAAATACAGAAAATCCTCCCGTTAACCTAATAGAGACAATGCAAGGGGAAGTCCATTTTGCACTGGAGCTGGTGACTAGGGAGAGTGGGTACCATACTTACGCACACAGAAAGGGGTCTTGCCCGACCAGTGATGATCCTGCTGGCAGATGCGCACAGACATGCCAATCAGGGGAAGCCGGCATTGCACTGGTACACCACGCTGCCCCGGTAGCTGAAGTTCTCCCCATTGATGTGCCCGTTGACGATGGGCTCAGGGGTCCCGCAATGTCCGGCTTTGGTGAGATGTGGGAAGAGAGAGTAAATTGCACGGGAGCATACAGAGAATGAGGTGAGGCTTGGTAGGGGGAGGGAGAGACAGGCACGATGGGGAAAAGGACCACCCGTTGTTTTTCCCTCCTCCCCTTGATGGTGGCATCCAGGAGTGACTTGAGGAATCCTAGACATGATAGAAATAGTGTTGAAGATTGAAAGTGAAAGTTGCTCATTTGTGTCCGACTCTTTGAGACCCCATGGACTATACAGTCCATGGCATTCTCCAGGCCAGAATACTAGAGTATTTTCCCTTTCTCTTCTCCAGGGGATCTTTCCAACCCAGGAATCGAACCCAGGTCTTCCACACTGCAGGCTGATTCTTTACCAGCTGAGCCACAAGGGAAGCCTGAGAATACTGGAGTGGGTAGCCTATCCCTTCTCCAGCGGATCTTTCTGCCCCAGGAATCGAACTGGGGTCTCCTGCATTGCAGGCAGATTCTTTACCAACTGAGCCACCAGGGAAGATTTGCAAGATCTTGGAAGATTTCCCACATCTCAAGTATGCATATAGCTGATTCACACTGTTGTACAGCAGAGACCAAGACAATATTGTAAAGCAGTTATATTCCAATTACATTTTTTTTAAGCCCAGAAAAGAGCTGGACATTAAAAACAAATCCCAAGGTTGCATTCCAAATAGCTAGCCATCTTGAACTTTAGTTGCTGGGTCTGTTCATGGGTGAGAAACGATCGCTCTTATGGCCCTGCCTCTGGGATCACCCCTCTTTTTCGCATCAGCATTTCCAGAGCGTCTGCTATACGGAGGGCACTGTGGCCTACACTAAGGCACTCAAAGCTTGGTTGTGCTGAAAATTACCACGTGAGGACAGGTGGCTTGGTTAAATTCATCCTTCTTTCTCCTTGAGTGGCAAGGAACACAACAATATAAACCTAGGTGAGTTATTTTCAGTAAATGGGATTTGGGTGGAGTATATTCCTAGTGTTTCCACTAGCATTTGCTTGGTTCTGTGTATACATAACTCAAGCCTGTGTCTCTCTAACAGAGGCCTGAGACAGAGGGACGGCGTTCACTTCACACAGCGCTGTTCACTTCAGAACAGACCATCCAATCTATGTTGCTGGGTCTGTGTAGCTGGGACCCTCCTTTGGCTTTGCAGGATCCAAGAAAGGAGTAAGAGAAGAGACAACTTTAGCATCTAAGGTTTAGGCAGGGAATGGATTGCCCATGGGAGAAATGGCAACTTTGACTTTTGTAAGCCAGGTAAGTTTTTATGCTTTTGTCCTACATTGACATATTTTTGTCATGAAACAAGCTAATGGCAAAAAATACTTATATATTATATAATATAGCAATATAATATTGTATTTTTGTAAAATATTTATATATGTAAAATTTGCTGTGTGTGTAGTCGCTCAGTCATATCTGACTTTGTGACCCCATGAGTTGTAGTCCACCAGATTCCTCTGTCCATGGGATTCTCCTGGCAACAATACTGGAGTGGGTTGCCATTTCCTTCTCCAAAAATCTGCTAATATATAATATAAATGGTATTTTAGATGTGTTCCAGGCATGTGTCTCTGTAAGTCTCCCTGGAGGTAAAGACGAACTTCACCCATCATACAAGAGCCAATAAGAAGGGAGTATCTTTTTTGATCAGAATGAAAGTTCCGCAAAGGTTTGTCTCATCAGACTTGAAGTTCTTCTCATTCTTTTGGATATTCCAAGGGAAGCTTGTTCAGCATTTTGGTTATGGTAAATAGCATCTGACTCATTTGAAAAGACCCTGATGCTGGGAAAGACTGAGGGCAGGAGGAGAAGGGGATGACAGAGGATGAGGTGGTTGGATGGCATCACCAACTCAATGGACATGAGTTTGGGTAGACTCTGGGAGGTGGTGATTGACAGGGAGGCCTGGTGTGCTGTGGTTCATGGGGTCGCAGTAGTCAGACATGACTGAGTGACTGAACTGAACTGAAATACCCAATAGCTAGAGTTTAGATTAAGCATTTTATGACCATAGGTAAAATAGTACTGTTCAAAGATTGGGATCCAGCTTTGGAAAGATCTACCTTGTCCTGGAAAGGGAAAAATGGACGGGAGAGGCCCCGGGGTGGTCACTTACCCAGGCAGCGGACTTCGGAGCCACTCCAGAGCCCGTTGGCCATGCACTCACGCACCCTGGAGCCCACCAGCGTGTACCCGGAATTGCAGGAGAAGATGGCCGTTGCTCCGTAGACAGACAGGGTTCCGATGCGGTGCCCATTGGGTGGGACGGGGAGCTCTCCACAGGAGATGACTGCAAAGACCACAGAATGCTCAGGAAGCCAGTCCCGAGAGACGGGACGTGTGCTGCTTCTCATTAGCAAGAATAGTGTCAAAAGGAAGATGGGTTCAACCTACTCTAATGGGACTCGTGACCAGAGGTCACCAGGGTGACTGTCGTGCTGTTACGCTGCACCCACGATTCTCAACAGGGCTGTCACCAGAAGCACCCCCCGAGGAGCCTTTAAAATGTCCAGATCTGTGGTGCGCTCCTCGGTGTCCAGGGCAGACAGTGGGCACTCCCCCTGACCTCTCTACTGAGCCGAGCAGCAGCCTCACCCTGCTGCCCCACAGAGTGCTGCAGACGCCACTGGCTGCACTGAGACCCAAGCCCCTGCTTGTAATGAAGCTGTCCCATGCCTGCGACCTCTACTCGGTCACAAACACACGGCCGAGTCTGCACTTGGACGAACAAAGGCCACAGTGTCTTGCATCATGGGTGTCGGGAAGATACCACTCCTCACACCCCATCTCAAAGATGCCCTTGAGCACTGACAAGTGATGTCCTTCCGTCCCTTCACAAAAGTTTACTTCCTCTAACACACCCTTCTGACTGAGGAAATAGCATCAGTATATCCCTATGCACGGGCGCTGTGCTGACCCACTCAGAGGCCCCTTGAGGACTGAAGGGCTTCCTTCTCAGATTGTAGCTGCTGGCAAACATCCCTTTGCTGTGAGCCCTCTTCAGATGGCCTTGGTTAAAGAGTCCTCACATCTAAGGTCATGCTCTCTTCCTTGGGCAGCTGGAACCCAGAGTTCGGTGAGTGTGGAGGTATAAAGCCCCCTGCCTTAACTTGTGGCAATTCTGAAGGGCTGCCCAGATTCAGAGCTCTTAGCTGGGTCAGCTGAGGCATCACCATCATCATCAGAGGCCACCTTCTCCATCTTCCCAGTCCTACTTCCTCCACTCCCCTCCCCTTCCCATTCCTGTCCTCTTCCCCTCTCCTACCCTTCCTCAGATGGTGATCCCAAGAGCACTGCCTAACAAATCTCCATCTTAGAGTCGCTTCCCAGAGACTGTGACCTCTGGAACTATCTCAAAGATCCAAAGAAAAGCAAGGCACAATGGAGAAGGAGACACAGGCACCCTCAGGTGGCCTGTCCCTTGCACTCTATTCATTCCTCCCACACACACTTCCATTATAAGTCTCATCATACTTTGGTATCCTTGCTTCTTTATTTGTCTGCCTCTCCAGTAGACTCTAAGCTCCTGGCGGCAGGAGCCACAAGCTTTTATCCTCATACCTCTACACCAGGTGCCATATTCTACCTGGCATGCAGGCTGAATGAATGAATTAGTGGATGGTCACCTGGACAGAGGCAGCTTTTACATAAGACGACAAGATGCTGAGAAGTGCTTCCTTAAAGGAGGAGGGCTCTCCCCAGCTTCTGGTTCTAGGTGAGTGTTCAAAAAGAGGTTCACTGCAATCCCTGGCTATACACCCCACTCTTCCCCCTCCCCAATTCAGCCCGTGTTATGAGACAGTTTGAGTTGGAGGCACCGTGCCAAACTTGCCCACCCTTTCCTCCTGGGCTTACTTTGGCAGGTGGGCATAGAGTTGTCGAGGCTCCATTTGCCATTGGCCTGGCAGTGGATGACCCTCTGGCCCGTGTAGTAGAAGCCAGGGTCACAGATGAGCATCAGCTGGGCCTGGAACTGGTCTGCGTCTCGAAGATGAGCCTCCATCGACCGTGTTCCACGCTGATGCTGCTGATGTCAGGACAGGTCACAGCTGGGAGGTACGAAGCGGAAAGGAAGATTCATGCATTAATTATGGACGACACAGGCCAGAGCCCAGCGTCGGGGGCTGGGGACCATAATGCAGTCATGATGATTCTCAGAACCTTCAGTCCCCAGGCAGGTGTGGTCTACGAATGAAGTGAGCTGAGTGGGGAATGTGGCAAACAACCGGGGTGGCAGATCTGCCAAATTAAAAAAAAAATAGGGGGAGCTGGCACTCTTGGTTTTGATTGTGGATATGAGACTGCAAATTCGAGGTGGTCAGATCTACCTTTTCCAAAGGAAGCTAGAAATAGGATTTTTATGTAAAAGTCTTCTGATTTAAAAATGTTCGAAGAAATTCAAACTTAATTTTATTTTTAATCATGGGGTAATTGCAATATTGTGATGGTTTTCGCCATACATCAACATGAATTGGCCATAAGGTTACAAAATATTTTTATAAAGCACTGCACAGGCCAAAGAGTCAAACCAAAACCAAACAAAAAACCTCGTTTCATCCGACTGGACACAGCCCATTAGGCTGCCCACCGGCCTTCAAATTGAACAGTACCTCTGTTGCTTTGGAGAAGGAAATGGCAACCTACTCCAACATTCTTGCCTGGAGAAGTCCATGGACAGAGGAGTCTGGCAGGCTACAGTCCACGGGGTCACAAAGAGTTGGACACGACTGAGCGACTGTCACTCACTCGTTCTGTTGTTTTAGAGTCTTGTGATCAAAGGACATTCACGTCGATTTTCTAATACTCTTTCGATCTAAGAGGAAGTGGACCAGTCATCTCGAGGTTCTGTGGTTTATGGATACATCTCAGGGAACAGTGGTCCGTCGATGTTTTGAAGCAATTTCAAATGGGAACCCAAGTTGGTAGATGGAGATATCCACTTGTCTCAGATCTGAGTCCCAGCCTCTATGGGCATGTTTTTCCTATTTCGCTCACTCCTTCAGGAATCTTTTCAGCTGCTTACCCAGTCTCCCCGACACACCCGCCTCCCCTACCCAAGCACTCACGGACACACTGGGGGGGTACATTGCGATTGCTCCACAGGCCTGTCTCCAGACACTCCACTGTGGCTTCAGCACCTGCCTGAAGATGGTAGCCTTCACTGCAGCTGTACACAGCCTTGGTCCCCACTGTGTACTCTTTGCCAAACACCATTCCATTCTTGGGGGCCTCAGGAAGCCCACAGGAAAGAGCTGGCAGAGGAGAAAAATGTCATGAGCCTGTCTGCTTCGAGATGGTGTTCTGAGAACATATTTTTATTTTTCCTCTCCCTAGTACAATGATAGTCAAGAGTAATAAAAGGGAAGCCTCATAACAAAGAAGAAAATGGGAAGATCATCAGCAGAGGAGATGGAAAAAGAAACTCTGAAAGATGAAATACAGATAGAAATGTGTCAGTGGATTAAATGGAGTCGAGAAGCTGCAGCACAAAACATATGCAGGACGGAGCTATGAGGTGAGACCAATTCTCCATCCCTTCACACAAACACAGTGGAGAGGCAGCCAGGCAGCCATTTCCCAAACTAAACAGAGATGGTTTTAAACAGACTTAAGAAAAAAAAAAAAAAAGAAAGGAAGGAAGGAAGAAAAAGAAAAGAACCCTTTTGAGACAACTGGGGATGCTCAAGTAGGAGCAGGTATCCCAGAGTAAGCTCTTTTAATTCTTAGATATAAAGGCTCCACCCTCCAGGCTGATCCTCTGCCTGCTTATCTCTGCCATATATTCAGTTTGATAGGGACAGAGTAAAGAGACATTGACTATGCTAAAGCCTGTGACGGTGTGGATCACAACAAACTGTGGAAAATTCTTAAAGAGATAGGAATACCAGACCACCTCAACTGCTCCTGAGAAATCTACATGCAGGTCAAGAAGCAACAGTTAGAACCAGACATGGAACAATGGACTGTTTCAAAACTGGGAAAGGAATACGACAAGGCTCATATAGCCTATGACAAGGTATATGTTACCCTACTTAATTAACTTATGTGCAGAGTATATCGTGTGAAATGCTAGGCTGGATGACTCACAAGCTGGAATCAGATTCCTGGGAGAAATATAAACAACCTCAGATATGCAGATGATACTATTTTAATGACAGAAAACAAAGAGGAACTAGAAGCCTCTTGATGAGGGTGAAAGAAAAGAGTGAAAAAGCAGGCTTAAAACTCAACATTCAAAAACCTAAGATCATGGCATCTCATCCCATCAACTCAGTAGCAAATAGATGGGGGAAAAGTGGAAGCAGTGATAGACTTTATTTCTTTATTTTCTGCAGACAGTGATTGTAGCCATGAAATTAAAAGATGATTGCTCCTTGGGAGAAAAGCTATGACAGACATAGAGTATTGAAAAGCAGAAACGTCACTTTGCTGACAAAGGTCCATATAGTCAAAGCTATGGTTTTTTCAGGATTGTGTATGGATTGAGAGTTGGACCATAAAAAAGGCTGCGTACCGAAGAATTGATACTTTCAAATTGTGGCGCTGGAGAAGACACTTGAGAGTCCCTAGGACTGCAAGGAGATTAAACCAGTCAATCCTAAAGGAAATCGAGCCTGAATATTCACTGGAAGGACTGATGCTTAAGCTGAAACTCCTGTACTTTGGCCACCTGATGTGAAGAGCCAACTTACTGCAAAAGACCCTGAGGCTAAGAACGATTGAGGGCAGCAGGAGAAGGGGGCAAGAGGATAAGATGGTTGGATGGCGTCACCAGCTGAAGGGACTTGAGACTGAGTAAGCTCTGGGAGATGGTGAAGGACAGGGAAGCCTGGCGCGCTGCAGCCCATGGGGTTGCAAAGAGTCAGACACGACTCAGCGACTGAACAACAGCAGCAAAAGGGACTAAGTAGGTGATTAAATAGTTAACCCCACTAGAGGACTGTAAGTAAAGAAAAACACATGGGAGGCTCCTGTAAGTTGGCGACCACTCGAGAAAGCAGGTTTGCTTATCCACAAAACCAAGTGGGCTTGCTCAGCAAAAAACCATGCAACAGGAGCATAAGGCATGCCCCCAAACAATAAAACTGGAGGCATGAGACCCGCATCCTGCCCAGTGAGCTCAGTGAGTTAATGATTCCAAGGCCATGCTCCTCTGGGCACACTAAAACAAAAATACAAAGAAAAGGTGGCATTATAGTCAAGGCTATGGTTTTTCCTGTGGTCATGCATGGATGTGAGAGTTGGACTGTGAAGAAGGCTGAGCGCTGAAGAATTGATGCTTTTGAACTGTGGTGTTGGAGAAGACTCTTGAGAGTCCCTTGGACTGCAAGGAGATCCAACTAGTCCATTCTGAAGGAAATCAACCCTGGGATTTCTTTGGAAGGAATGATGCTAAAGCTGAAACTCCAGTACTTTGGCCACCTCGTGCAAAGAGTTGACTCATTGGAAAAGACTCTGATGCTGGGAAGGATTGGGGGCAGGAGGAGAAGGGGATGACCGAGGATGAGATGGCTGGATGGCATCATGGACTCAATGAACGTGAGTCTGAGTGAACTCCGGGAGATGGTGATGGACGGGGAGGCCTGGCGTGCTGCGATTCATGGGGTCGCCAAGAGTCGGACACGATTGAGCGACTGAACTGAACTGATACTACAGCCTGAGATGATTTACCATTTTTAGTATAGATGAGTGCCTTTTTGCTCCTTTCCATTGTGCAGTCCCAGCTTGACCATGTAAGGACGAAAAAACTCCCCTGCTCACCATGGAGGAAGAGCTGATGATGGAAACGTGACATCTACTCAAGAATGAGGAAGAAGGTGATCTTCTCCCCCTCCCCACTTTCCCTTTCATTATAAAACTGTAGCCCACTAAGTTCTTGGGGCATGGCATCCTCTCACCTGCCTGCCTGTAAGCCTGACAAGCGTGCTATTCTAATAAGTCACTTCTTATCTATCACTTTGTCTCTCGCCAAATTCTTTCTGCAGAGACATGAAGAATCAGAGCTCCTTGGAGCCCCCGTGAAATGCCACCTAGTGGTTTCAAATTCAATTTCTTATTCATGGGAGGACCTAGTGGGCAAGGATGGCTGTATATAATAATAACAAAGGTAACCCACATCTTTGTCTGGAAAAGTCAACCTTGCCTTTAAAATATGAGCAAAGATCACTATACATATGAAGAAAACCAGCAGCGTGAAAGATAAACAAAGATAAGTTTAAAAATAGAAAAGTCTCCTTTAGGAAAAAGAGCTAACTCAGGTAACAGAATACTTATAGTTTTTAAACCCCTGATGAGCAGGATCAGATGCTCTAGAGGGAGCTCAGGATGGAGACCAATGGGCTGCCGCCTCAGCCTTCCCAGCAGCGCACCATGAGGGGATCCATGACGGGAAAGAACAGGATGCTGGCCCTAGATAGCTACTGAGAAAGTCAAGGTGACATATAATAGAATCAGAAGAGTGCTTTGAAAAGAGAACAAGCTGAAAGTGAGCAACGACGGGCCCTTTTAAGTTAAAAACACCATCAACAAAATAAGCATTTAAAAGGAGTGGCAAGTGAAGGCAAAGATATGGCTGCCTGCCATATCTGCCATATCTGGAAACAGGATGTTGCAGCCATCAAGTCCTCCACTCCTCCACCACTACAGTCACCCCCAGGGGTGGGCTCTGAGGAAACTCATGATGGAGACAAAGAGGCTGACCCCTCTGGCCCTGCAGCCACGCCAGTATTGCACCCTGCGGGGATTTAGGATGGGAAAGAAGCGGATGCCGGCCCTAGACAGCTAAGGTGCATATCAAAGGAGTGATGTCAATGAGCCCTGACTTCTGCATCTTCCCATATATAGAAGGGCCTCCTCCACCTGCCAACGCAGGAGACACAAGAGGCAGGTGCAGTCCCTGGGCCAGGAAGATACCCTGGAATAGGAAATGGCAACCCATTCTGGTATTCTTGCTTGGAAAATTCCATGGACAGAGGAGTCTGGCAGGCTACAGTCCATGGGTCACAAAGAGTCAGATGCAACTGAGCATGCACATATATAAAAGAACGCTAAACTTATTAACCTGGGGTGCTCGGTTTTCTTTAATTAAAGTAATTGTTTGATGTTCTGACTACCTGGTTTTTATTGCAAAAACTCATATATATCCTGGCTCCTTCCTTACCTCTTCAGAACAGTCCCTCAGAGCTATCTGAAAGGCTGTCTTCTGAGCCTAAATCTGCCGTATAAAACATAATTCTCAGCTTTTAGGTTGTGAAATAAAATTCATATTTTATGACAAGAAAAACTTAAAAAATTTCTCAGCCCTCTGGCTTCCTCTCTCCTTCCCCATTAATGTGCATAGTGATCTGCCTTATGCATCGATGAAACCTCCCCCATTGCTCAATAAAGAGCAACGTTCTCCTAGCATCAGCAAGTTGTCGTTGTTCAGTCACTAAATCATGTCCTACTCTTTGTAACCCCATGGACTGCAGCACACCAGGCTTCCTTGTCCTTCATTATCTCCTGGAGTTTGCTCAGATTCATGTCCATAGAGTCGGGGATGCTATCTCATCATCTCATCCTCTGCTGCCCCCTTCTCCTTTTGCCTTCAATCTTTCCCAGGATCAGTGTCTTTCCTAATGAGTTGGCTCTTCATATCAGGTGGCCAAAGTATTGGAGCTTCAGCTCCAGCATCACTCCTTCCAGTGAATATTCGGGGTTGATTTTCTTTAGGACTGACTTGTTTGATTTCCTTGCAGCCCAAGGGACTGACTCTCAAGAGTCGTCAACACCACAATTCGGAGGCACCAATTCTTCAGCACTCAGCCTTCTTTATGGTCCTACTTTCATGCCCGCACATGAGTACTTTGGTAAACCATAGCTTTGGCTCTACAGATCTTTGTTGGTAAAGTGATGTCTCTGCTTTTTGGAAAAAATCAGAGACAAACATATGCTATCTATGTTTGTCATAGCTTTCCTTCCAAGGAGCAAGCATCTTTTAATTTCATGGTTGCAATCACTGTCTGCAGTGATTTTGGAGCGCAGGAAAATAAAGTATGTCACTACTTCCACCTTATCCCCATCTATTTGCCATGAAGTGATGGGACCGTGAAGGTGACTGGTAAATTTTTTTTCTTTCTTTTTTATAATGCAGTACACAGTGCTGAGAATGTGAGAGGAGAGACAACATGCCGCAGTGGAATTATAAGAGAAGAAAAACTTTCTGGGTAGCAAGGAGTGTCAAAAGCTATAGACTTTATATAGGTATGATTCAATAATCTCATTTCTGGGAATTTATTTTAAAGAGATAAATATGGATGTCCCCAAGGATGGAATTATAAGGATTTAAACAGCAGCACTGTTTATAGCAGCAAAAAATATGAATGTTCAAATGACCAACAATAGGATGATATTTGAACAAGTGAGTTTTTCTACAGTGCTACAGATCATTGCAAATATTGATAACAAAGTGTATTTAATCATGTAATAAATGCTAATAAAATATGAAGAGCTTTGTACACCAATAATGTCATTTTTAGCAATAATTAATGAAAGACCATAGTAACTGTTAAAAGTGGTGATTTCAATTGATGGGGTATAGGTCTTTTATACTTTTCTTTTGCATTATCTATAGTTTTTTTTTTCTTCAGATTTCTAGTCTGAATGTATATTGCTTTAAGAAAAAAAAATACCACAAATGACCAAAAGCGATGCATGTGAACCACCTGGTATGTATCAGGTGCTTGATCACTGATGATTTCGCAGGTGATGGTCACTGTTCATTCTGCTTCCCCCGGCTGCTCGTCTTCTGCTACCTGGCATGCTCCTTCAGACACCATCAGTTGTGTGGCATATTTTGTGATCTCTCTCGTTGTCTGTGGTTTTGCAAATGCTCTTGCTGTTGCCTAGAAAGCTTTCCTTGCCAGTGCCTGGCTCTTGACTTCTCTTGTTCTATGAGCCCATGTGACCCCTCTTGTGGGAATTCCCTAGCTGTCGAGGAGCAGGTAGGTCCCCTCTTACCCCTGGGCTCCCCCAACCCTGATACAGCAGTTCCTTCCTTCTTGCATTTCTGTCTACATATCTGTCTCTTTAAAGAAATCAGTCCTGAATATTCATTGGAAGGACAGATGCTGAAGTTGAAGCTCCAATACTCTGCCACCTGATGGGAAGAGCTGACTCACTGGAAAAGACCCTGATGCTTGGAAAGATTGAAGGTGGGAGGAGAAGGGGGCGACAGAGGATGAGATGGTTAGACAGCATCACTGACTCACTGGCATGAATCTGAGAAAACCCCAGGAAAGAGTGAAGAACAGGGAAGCCTGGCATGCTGTAGTCCATGGGGTCACAAAGAGGACATGACTTATCAACTGCACAACAACAATCCATCTCCTTCTCTGCTCTGAAAACACCGAGGCTTTGTTTTACACATATGTCTATCTCTAGGGGTTCAGACATTACGGATCCTCAATACATGTTTGCTGAAAGAATGAATTAATCATCCATGAGTAATCCCACATTTGGAAGTGATTGGTCCTGGGACAAGCCCAAGTTGTGGGTAGGACCCAAGCACCCTGTCACCTGTTTCCCACCAGCTTCTTACCTTGACAGAGAGGAATGGCTTCACTCCACAGGTGGTAGCCCTGGGGGTGCCGGGTACAAATGGCCATGCTGTGTCCCACCAAGCGGTAGCCGGCATTGCAGCCAAAGTGGATGGAGCCTCCAGGCTGGGTGGTGGTCTGGCCCATAAGGAAGCCATGGAGGGGAGCCCTGGGCAGGCTGCAGTAGGGAGCTGCACGGCAAGATGAGGGTCAGGGACCACATGCAGCGGGAAGACAGAGGTGGTCCTTCTTCATGCAGCCCCCCACCCTCCACCCCCCGCCTTGCTTCTCCCCCCACTTCCCATCTTCACC